>APFE030643111.1:0-27143 GCA_000404065.3 Pinus taeda
ACTAAAACTTCTTTATAATTGTCAAGTTAGACACACCAACAAGTTTTAGGATATTCAGTGCCTTGGATTTTGCGAATGGAGAGAAAGCTCTCCAAGGCCATTTAAAATGTCAAACATAGGAGTCTGAATAGTGAGTGCAAATCCAATAGCGTTAGGGAGGTTAGGAAAGCTCTGGATCTGGGAGTTAAGCACGAGGGTTTTTGAAGATAAGGAAGAGAGATACCCCCTCTCTTACTTGTTTGATCTTACCTCAAGACTGTTCTGCCTAGCTTCTGACACGAGTTAGTAACCTTAGTTGCTTCTCCTAGGGATCTACACAGGTGGCTACGGAGGGGAATCCCATGGCACCTGAGGTTGACGTTGTATCACTCTAAACAGAACTACTGGAGGGCACCCTTGCAAAGCTTGGGGGCTTGCACCTGTGCGGGCTATTGTTAGGAGGTCAGCGTAACTTCCTCTATTACCTTCGCTGGTAGGACTATGGCGTCATTATCCCAGACTATCTTTGGAAGGCCCCTTACTTCACTTTCTTGTGTTTTGGTGTCCGGTCCTCATCACTCGGAGTAGAAATACTTGAAATTTGTTTGAATGGATGACATCTTTTAGGGAATTTTTAGTGTGTGCTCTATGTTCTTAGTTGGCCTAGCTTTTATTTTTTCTTGAGTCTTTAATTAGATCTTAATTAAAAATTCAAAGTGGCTGACCGATCACATAGACGGTCTTTAAGAATTCATGGTATTTCATCACCAAGTTTAGAACCTTCTCCTAGAAGGTGTAGAGGTAATACTGTCGGTGGGTTTCATCCCGTGGCAACTGACGCATCGGGGATTGATCCCTCTCTCGGGGGCATTAGTGTTCAACATAGGCCTGGTACTTCCACAAAACTAGAGAGGAACATGCCAGTTCTTTCTTGAGTTCTCTTTCAATCGGAAGATAACATAGAGGTAGAAGAACTACCAGAGTCGTTAGCGGCTCTGAATTCTCCTCTACCATCTAACTCTCCAGACGTGTTACAATATGTTGGGAATCTGATGCATAGACCATCAAGTCTAGGTCATATTACACACTTACCATCGATGGCCACTAATAGAAGCATGGCTTCTACCACAAGTGCTACAACTATGAAGACTCCAACATCAGTACAAGTGGGAGGAACTATTTCCATCCCCTCTGCATCTTTATTTGGGTCTTTTGCTGGCACATCCTTAGATGGGTCTACCTCCATTTCTTCTATGAGTGGAAATTCCCAAGCCAATGCTTTTAGTTCTGGATTCTTCAATTTGGCACCCATTCACAAGATATTTCGTTAGTTCCATTTAGTGCCTCCACATTCATGATGGGTGGGTCGGGTTCATTTTAGGGTTTTCCTTTTGGAAGTGGTCATATACCACATTCCAACCCAACAATAGGATCTATGCCTTTTTCTTGTACAGGACAAAGCAGCAATCCTTTTAAAGGTTGGACTAACCCTGCAGTTAGTGGCATGGGAACTGGGAATCCATTTTTCGGCCAACAAGGGAATAGGCCGTAATCCAGAGTTAGTTCATTTCGAAGTATTCCTCCCTTAGCTTCTACTTGGAATCCTTATAGGGGGTTATCGACTCCTTATAATCCTTTAGGAGGGAGCTTCTCCGGTTATGGGGGTTTTTCGACCAAAGTTGGTCAAACTCCAAGTTTTGTTGGATCACAAGGTCCGCCTTTTGGTTCAACTGGTTCTGCTTGTTACTTTAGGCAACCTGGTGCCTTCCAAAATCTAGGCCAATCATTTTAGAACTTTGGGAGCTCCACCCAGTCTGGGTGGAATCCCCAAGGTCCTCCTAGGCTTCCTTTTCTGGCAACATTGAACTTGCCAGATCTCACAAAATTAACGAATGATCCAGTTAAATACAATTTGGCTTGCCGTCTAGTCCCAACCAAACTCCCTTCGGACATTCCAAAGTTCGAGGGGAAGGGCAGCGAAGACCCGGGCAACCATGTAACCACATTCCATTTGTGGTGCTCATCAAAATCCTTTATTGATGACTCAATTAGGTTGAGACTTTTTCAATGCACCTTGACTAGTAATGTGGCCAAGTGGTATATAGAGTTTCCAGGGGGTAGATTTACAACTTTCACCGACTTAGCTAATATTTTATTAAATCATTTCCAGTTGCCTGTTTGTTATGATGTCAAAACTAAACTTCTGGCCAATTTTCGCCAGGATACAACAACTCACATTTCCAATCACATTCAGGAATGGAGACGAAGAAAGAGGCTCATTAAAGCTGAAATTCCTTCGGAATACCGTCTCGAATGGTTTTTGAAATCTTTACAGCCTGGAATCTCTAAGGATGTCTCCCTGTCCGGAGTCTATTCTGAAGAGCAAGCTATTTTTAGGGCTCAACAATTAGAATTGATTTATTCTTAGTCTAGGATTCTACAAAAAATCTTTCCGATGCTCCTGGGACTCAGGTTGATATAGCCAAGTCGAAGCCAGGTCCCATGCAGATGGTATCATTGGATTAGTAGACACAAATTCGGTGAACCTGTTGAGCCAATTTCAGCAGTTGTCTTGGCAAACTACTCCTAACAACCAGGTCACATCGTCTAACCCTTCATCTTCCCAACCCTCTTCGGTTAATGCAGTCCAATCTACTAACCCCAAAGGAAATCAAAATTCCAATGGGAAATAGAAAGGATGAGGTAAGTAAAAGAGCCAAGATGGGAAGGCTAACACAAATAAATCCAACAATAACGGTGGTGGTGGTAGAAATGAGTCTAGAAAGAAAGTCAAGCTTCCATGCAAGTTATGCGGTGGAGACCATTTAACTCATCTCTAGCCACAGATTCAAGACACTCAACGCTTGTTAGGGTAGCAAGGGACTTCTAGCTCTCAAGATGTGTTAACCAACCCTTTTTGCCAAAGGCAACAATTTCTTGCTGGCGCAAATTCAAACCCTGGTACCTCTGCAAGGGGCAATCAGGAAGGGGAGAAATCATCAAATGTTTTCATGATGGGTTCGAATTTCGATGTGGCCACTCATTCATGTGATTACGGTGAAGTAGAAACATCCTAGGACAAAACTGCTCCTAGAAGTACAAACCTTCATATTGAGCAACCCCTTGTTGAGACTATACCACAGATTCCGAAAAGTTCTGCTAAGCGTGCGACTATTAATCCAAATGCTGGGGCCACCTAGAATTACTCAATTGTTGAGGATCTGGCTCAGATTCCATGCGCTCTGTCAGCTTTAAAGGTTCTCCAGTTGTGTCCAGCTCAACGAAGTGCTTTACTTTTGGCGATAGGGGTAGTTGATCCAACTAACTCTTTAGTGCTCACTTTCAACATGCTGAATGTCAAAAAACGACTCCCTCATCACATGTATTTTCAAATAAATTCCACATACCAAAAAATTAACATTTTTTGTACCGTTATTGATGAAGGAGCTTCCACGTGTGTCATGTTGATGTCGTGCTGGAAGGCCATTGAATTGCCTTCGGTTGTTCCTTCACTTACCTTCCTGATTGCATTTGATGGACATTATCATAGGCCACATGGGATCATCTCGGCCTTTCCCATATGTGTTGGGGGGAAGGTAGTCACTATCGAAGTAGAAGTCATTGACACCAACCTAGATTACAATCTCCTCTTAGGAAGGAATTGGGTATATGAAATGGATGCCATTGTTTCGACCCTATTTCGTGTCATTTGCTTTCCTCATGGGGGAAAATTGTTAAGGTTGATCTGTTGGATTATTCTCCAGTCGATCCTAGGGCAACTTCGGATTCTACTATTCCTTTAGTGGATAACCCTCATCTGCCTACTGAGAATCTAGGAGTTGGGATGTATTCTTCATTAATGGGTACCTTTGATTTTCCCTCTCCTATCACTAGAATCAATGTCGTTTCATCATTCAAGGAGTCCTCACGAGAAGAGTTCTTACGAACTAATTATCTTTTAGACCCTTGGACCTTGCCTTCACCTATGACCACATTAGCTGAAGGAAAAGTTGGTGGAGTGGCATTCCCTATGTCTGTAGCAGAGCTTAGATATCAGTTTATCGTCAACTCTACAGACAACCACTCTACTCCTTTCTCTAAGGAGGAGGTAGATGGTGATGTGGCCCTAGCCTGGACCCTTGATTCTACCTCCACTATAGACTACTTCGATACAGTTTTACCTTCTGAAGAAGTAATTCTAGAAGTAATGATGGGTGTAGATCGACCTTGGGAAGACTTACACCATTGTTCATATTTTCTTCCTCCATTGCAGGAAGTAGAATCTAGGTTCTCCAAGCTCTTTACTAGTGATGTTTGTACGGTATCAAATCCTTTAGCTCCAACAAACTTTCGTGCCAAAGGTAGTATGTTAGTGATTTCAAAAACAATATCTATAAACATCTCTAGGAAGCCTAGTGTGATCGAGAATCTCTTCATTGAAGCCGAATGTTCCCGTTAAGAAATTCAAATTTACACCGACCTTTTTAAGGAATTTCGCGATATATTCGCTTGGTCTTATGAAGAAATGCTTGGCATTGATCCATCTATAGTTCAACATGAGATCAAGACGTATGAAAATGCCAAACCGGTTCATCAAAGCTAAGACTGGTTAATCCTAGGAAAGCAACAACCATTAAAGCTGAAGTAGAGAAGCTGCTCAAGGCAGGTTTCATATACCTTGTTCCTCTTACCAATTGGTTTTCTAATCTAGTCCCTGTGGATAAAAAGCAAGGAAAAATTCGAGTATGCATTGAATTTAGCGACCTAAACAAGGCTTGTCCCAAAGATAATTACCCCACGCCATTCATTGATCAGATTATTGATGAGTGTGCGGGTAATGAGATTTTCTCCTTCATGCATGGTTTTTTCGGTTATAATCAAATCTCTATCTATCCAGAAGATCAACATAAGATAGCTTTTATATGTCCCTGGGTAGCTTTGCATACAGAAAGATGCCTTTTGGTATCAAAAATGCTGGAGCTACCTTCCAGCGGGCCATGTGAGATGCTTTCCATGACATTAAACATATCATCAAAGCATACTTGGACGATCTAGCTACTCATTCTCGAAAGAGAACTGATCACCCTAGTCATCTTTGATTGGTTTTTAAGCGATGTCATTTTTATAAAATTCGGTTGAATCCCAATATGTGTGTTTATCGGGAGTTTCTTGATGTCGACACTTTTTGGTCTACTGCGATAGGTGTTAATGGATGATTTGGTCTATTTTGGATTCGTTGATGGTGCTAGTCAGCACACTCGGAACCTCTCTTCCACAACTTTGGTACTCTACTCTCCAACTAGTCAGTTGATGGTGTCAAGGGGGGTATGCACTGGTCTTGCTTCAAATAATATGGCTGGGTATACTGCCGTCATTAATTTACTATGTGAAGCAATTTCTTATGAAAATTGATTCTTTGGTAGTTTATCTTGATTCACAATTGATAGTGTCACAATTGAATAACATTTATCAGGTAAGGGATCCATGTTTATATCACCAGTATTTAATAGTGAGGTTGTTGCAAATATCATTTACTTATATTAATTATTTGCACATTCCAAGATCTCATAATTGGTTAGCTGATTATATCACTAATCAAGCATTAGATTGGCACATTTATCATTCATCACAATAAAATTAAACATAAAAAATTCGAACTGTATATATATATCATAAAACATCTCGAGTGTACATAAGTGTGTCCAAAATAATATACAAAAATTGGGACTCAAATGCCCATAATCATGTCCAGTACATCTAATGCCCCAGCTCAGGATGAGTAGCTAAGTACGCAACTACTACTTTTGCCACACGCCTAAGAGTGCATACCTAGTCTCGTGGCATGCCAATCATGATGCTGCATATCTATAGGGGGATCCTCTATGGCCTCCATTGGTACTCAGTGAATTAGTCTCACCAAGTGCCGCTAAACTGTGTGTAGAAGTCGCTATATGTCTGCAGCCGCCTCTTCAGCCCCTCGGCCATGACGTCCATGCCATGGGAACCCAGCTGGTCACACTGGCCCAATATCTAGAACATGATTATCATATTAGTCATTTGAATGCTATCAAAAATAATTTTCAAAATTTATTATTATATTTGAAAAATCACAAAAAAATCATAAAATAAAAAACACTTACCTATGTCACCCCATGCTGCGGTCGGTGGTAATACTAGCTTGGGATCTCCTCGGAAGTCCAACCCATTATAAGGGTAGTCATCTATGGTGATGATCTGCTACTCCCACCAAGAGAAGAAGTCATCGTAGAATGTAGTCTATGGGACATCCCCACCTCCTAGACGTTTCATCAAGTCAGCCCACCTCCCCATTCGTGGATCTCGTGGGGTGCTGATCGAAAGCGGTACTCTAGGACAAAGTGCAGGGACCCTCTCAAAGAAAAAAGAGCACAAGATAGTTCCATATCTAAAGTTTTTGGTCTGTCCTTTCTTGATGGAAGTAAGCTGGCTTTTCAGGTTTGCAAGAAGAGGAGTGACCAATCAAAGATGGTGGTGAGACAGTCTACCGCCAAGCTCATGGCCAGTCATGATAAGTGGTGCAAAGAAGCTAATCTGTTCACTCTAGCTATGGTGAACATGATTATCCTCAACGATAAACTCTCCACATGCTTGATTGGAATTTGACTTCCAATCTTTTCTATATGTCTCGGGCAATATATATGTACATAGTCCTTGATCGAGAGACTGCTTCGTGACCTGGTCATGAAATATACTACCTCTCCCCTCTGGGAAAGGCCTGTGATGAAATAAATGTTTTCAACCTCTATCTCGAGTGGCATCTGGTCAATCATAAACACGTCATCCTCGATGATCCAGTAATGAATGAGCATTTCAAGCAGGTGAGTGTTTGCTTTCATATTTGGATTTTTAAGGAACTTTAGCAAACCACATCCCTGTAAGGCATCCAAAGCATTAGGATCGTTCATAACTTCATCATCCACCAAGGTATGCTCTCTCCAAGTGACTGGCATCCTGAAGAAAAAATGAATTTAGACCATTAGTTTTTTTGTTTGAAGTTTTCACGACATATATGCGGGTCCAGTTTACACACAGTAGGTCCTGTGTATATGGGGGATTCATATATCCAACCCACGTATACGCTGCAATGAAATTTTTGACAAAAATTCAACGGTAAAACTTAAATTAAAAATTCTAAAACTAGTCACAATTGAATGCAAGACAAGTTTAAGGGTTACCTAGTGATTTTGAAAGGATATGAAGAGTTGAATTTGGTGTATGGAAAAGTTTGCTCCTTTTGCTCCACTCCTTTGCTCCCAAAATCAAATGGTGAAAATGGTGAGTCAAAAAACTATTTTATAGGCTTTGAAAATGATTTTTTTTTTTAGAACTTGATTTTGTTTTGTCTCATGTAACTTTTAACTTGGATCTTGGACTATCAAGAATGGTTGATTTTCAGGACATTTTGGACGTTTTTTCAACTTTCGAGACGGTTCCATGACTGCTGACCCGTCATGGCAGGTATCATTTTTCACTGGCATATTGGTTAGGGAAAACATTTTTCCATTGCATTATGCATTCTAGCCTCCATTTGTTGATACACTTTCCATAGGGTCGATCCCATCGTGTTATGGTCCGTAAACCATCTTCACTCATCGATTTGTAAATCATGACATGGTGGTAGAGCCATCCTTTTCGTGGGCATCGTAGTTAGCACCTCATTGACATCTGTTGCCCATGCTACTTCGGCTTGAGTAGGATCAGGAGTCCTCCGTAATCAAGCCATGACTCATGCGATGAAGAATCATTCCTCCCTGCTTCTTCGCTTCGTTCTGGCCTTATACCCTAAGGCTCCTTTGTGTCGATTTGTACTATTGCATTGCATTTTGACCATTTTCACCTTTTTTCCTTGAGCCAGCTTCACTTGGACTCGTGTTTAAGCCAAATTTTGACCATGATGACCAAAAAATAAAACTTGCATTCCCTTGACTTCTGCAACTTGACACGCCTTGATCTGTGGAAGGAACACACCTTTGAGTGTCTTTGACTAGTTTTCACCTTCCTGCATTGAGCATAGGATTGTTCCAATCCCAGGAACTAGATCATTTGTTTCACCGGCACTCATTCTTTCCACTGTATTATAACATTATTTTATTATTTTTCTAGCTTAAAGAAAAAGACAAAAAAATTATATATTCCAAAAAGAGCGGGAACGGGACAATATTTCCATTTATTGTTGGCAGCTAGAGTCAGTCGTGTCACCCTTGAACAAAGCACTCAAAACAAAGTCTCCTCCGTTTGGGCTGGATTTAGTTTGACTTAGGTATGCCTTAACCTTGTTATTGAGTTAGTTCTCCCCTGATTGGTTATCTCTTCCAATCATATGGAGGGTTTGTTCGTGCCTCCTGCATGATGAACTTGTACAGAGTCATCATATGCTGCCACATAGTCACATTGAGTCGTGATTTTGTTCAAGGGAAGTTAGCCTGATTCAACCTCTCTACGATGTGCCTTGACTCATTTTTCAGTCGACCATCCCTGGTTGTCAGTGTCTTGTCTATCATCACATCAATTATATTGGTCCTCTAATTGTGCCGATTTGAGAAGGTCTCCACTGACTTCTCGCTAGCAGGTCTTGTCCTTATCGACGACGACATCTTTCTCTAAGCACAGGCCTAGAGCTGCACCCTAGCCCTATTTTCATTATTGATAGGTCACCTTGTGCTTAGCATCGATCAGTATCATGGGTCTTTGACTCAGTGGTTTCCCTTGTGTTCGACATCAGCCTACACTATCACACATTGGGATTCGTGCGGTACCTTGGTTTCCATTTGACCCTATTGGTGGATACCTCGCCTCTGTGTCAGCTTTCATTATTGGTTGGTTTAAAGGGTTTATATCGTGCACTAGCCACATCTTGTGTACGCCGCAAACATGTTTTGGTCAAGTTAATACATATTTTTTCGTCTGATTCCCCCCATATTATTGGCCTACAGGTTACACTCGTGCTAGATTGATGAAGGATGCCTTAATGCCTTCCTTCTAGTAGATATTTCCCTATCGACTACGACTCATTGCTCTGGGGCAAAGATCTATAGTCCATTTGGAAGTACCTTGGGGTTTGCAGTCATTAGTGGCAGATCCTTTGCTATCGACAATGGGAAACCATCATTGTCTCCTAATTGATAGATCTTAGAGGTGTTCAACTTCAGCTCATCTATTCACACTTGTTAGATTGTACTGGATACCTTGATGCTCATTATCATTATCAATGAGTAGTATCGCATTTTTTAACGATATACACTAATGAACGGTAATCAAATGATTTCTCATATGGTCGACTTCAGATCATTTATTCTCATGGTGTAGAAATGCACCACGACGGTCGGTGAAGACCTCAAGCTGCATTAGCATTCATTGGCTCACTTGACAGTTGCTCTTGTTGCTGCTAGTTGATACCACTCCACCTTATATGTTGGAGTCATTCATGGCGACACTCTATATGCTGGCACCTGAGTTTGTAGTGTAGTACCATCTTAATCCATGATGTTCATTTGGTATTTTTTGGTATCAGTCTTTGATATTAGTTATCCGCTTCATGCTTCAGTATCATTGACATTCTTATATGTGATATTCATACATGTACTTGTTCGATCATGATCAGATGATCCATTATGTATTTTCCAGTGTTTATACTTATATACTTAGTGGATCCGCTTGTAGTTGATATGTGGACATGCTTTACTTTCTATGAGCATGGGTATGCCCACCTCAAGCAGTGTTTCTTTTTGATCTCCTTTTGTGGCTTGGCAGGCTGAACTCTGGTGAAGTCCTTCTCAGTTTTTGATAGATTTCATTTCGGCCATCATGTACCCTTTCTGACTTCATACATTAGGGGTCATCTGTTATATCTCCAAATCTCACTCTTGATGTTTGTGATGTTGCACTCATGGCCTAGGGTAGCCCCTCCTTCTAGACCTGGTCCAAATACTTAAAAAATAGTGTTTTACTCCCTATACGTGACATTGCCCTGAGCTAAACATGTGTGTACATGGGTCTGTGCATAGAAAATTTTAGGGGAGAATGTTTGCCCTTTGGCGAAATTAAGGGGTTTTACATTTTTAGTGGGCGAATATTTTGTATCATAGTACATTTTTACAAATCACCTCAAATAGCCCACCTTATTCTAAGGTAGAGGGTAAAAAAGGTAAATTTAGCCCTTGAAATTAGGAGTTACAACCTTCCATTCGTCCATTTTCAAGAATAGGTTTTATTTAAGTAAATTCATTCACCCATTTTAAAGAATAGGTTTTATTTAAGTCAATCCTATGGGCCAAATACCATATTTGTAAAAGTGGTATGGTAAATTAATAAAAATATAAATAAATGAGAGGTATGGTAAACAAATAATTTTTTTTTTTTTATATTTAATCCATAAGTCACCTTATATTTACGAACACTCAAAAAATGTGTTATATTTAGGTGAAACCTATGGGCAAAATATTATGGGACAAATCTCATGGACTAGATTGTTATTAATACCATGCAAAACAACATTATTAACCCTAATATTAGTATTAATAAAAATAAAAATGGCACATGGTATTGACCCATGGTATTTACATAAATGGCACATGGTATTGACCCATGGTACTCACCTCGAATGTAGCCTATTTAAATGGGGGAATTAAACCATCATAGATCCAGCTTTACTCTAGATCTACTAACCCCCGAGACGTATCAAATATCATGATATGCAAACTAGCATAGAGTGAGAAAATATTTGATCCCTCTCGGGGCTCGGTGGATTAGGAGTGAAAATGGATGTTGTAATTTAATGTAAAAATCAACTATTAATTTTATTAATTTTTATAAATTACTAATAGTAATTTTTAAGCTCCAGGTTTATGATAACCTATTGTATTGACCCATGGTAATACCAAGATCTTACAAGATTTTATAATTGAGTAAAATATTCGCCATGTCTAGTGAAAGATTCGCCAAAAACGTATATATACATATTATATTATTGATAAAATCGCCTTCCATTTTTCCTATATACCATGGAGATTCGCCCATTTATTATACATATAAATTTAGGGGGGGTTCTTAAAATTTTCCCTGGGTCTGTGTATACCCAACCCATGTATATGTCTTAAAACACTTAAAAAAATTAAATCTCTTTAATTTCAGGTGGAGATCATGGATTTTACCCGTTGATTACCTATTAGTGCCCGTGGCCCAACTGTTCCCAATGAATTCACAACTAAAAAACTACTTTGGGAGAAGTATAAAAAGGCTTCAATGGGAAGGCCTAAGGGAGGAGAAGAGAAAGATAAAGATTACTCTTCTGAGATTATCCTTGACCAAGTCTAAAGATTCTTGTGCTTCCACCACTTCCCCCATTACAGGAAACCCTTGTTTCCTTATGTTATGATGTCTTTCTACTACTTGAGATATCTTGGAGTAAGTCATGGAAGGAGTTTGTTGAAGGCTTGAGATTGGACGAATCCGGAGGACGGTTCCACTCAGAGCCTGCGAAAGAAAGACTCAGGTGAAATCATTCCTTTATGTACTTTAGTTATCTATAATAAAATAAACACTTGTCTTGTTCCTGATACAAATATTCTTCATGTTTATGATATCAATGTTATGATTCACATATGAATGGTTGTTTTAGTTGTATAACTAACTATCTTTCAATATGCTATGAAGATGATTTCTTTATGATTCTTGGTTAATATACTGTTGTGCTTTCTGGAATTGATTGTTTTTCAGGTTGAGGGACTAAAAGGAACTTCAAGAGGGTTTGGACCCTGACTGGACCTTCCCAAATGAAGGACCCCTAGGTGCACCTCTCTTCGTATAGTTTGTTTATATTAGCATCATGGCTATGTGGAATGTGTGTTTTTCTTTGTAGATAACCTCTGATCTACTAGGGTATCAACCCAAGACCCTAGGGGAATTTATCTCTTAACAATAAGGCATCTAATTTCATTATTTAAAGTCATTTTTTTGTAAATTTGTTTTTTAAGTAAACTGAAATCATATCACTTGAGCTATAATTATATTATTGACTTGTACTTAGTTATGTCCATTAATATGAGTGTATAAATGTGATTTATAATAGCCATATTCTATGATGCATTTTTTCAAAAAATAAGTCTTTTAATTTCTTGATAATAAGTATTAAGTGGACTATTTAGGCTAACAGGTGATGGCTCATAAGTGAATACTACTCGTTAAATTGTAAGGCATTCAATTTTTAACCCATATTTTTTTTCATATATTCTTGAATCAACTATTTGTATATGAAATCATCTCATCTCATTTAATTTAATAAGGAATCCATTTATTGACTTTTATTTGTGTATCACGTAATGTATTAAGACTATATTAATCTCCTATTGTATTGTTTTGAAACAAAACTCTATGAAAAAGAATTATCTTCTTAATAAACAGGAATAATTAATTAACAATGTGTTAAGTGGACCATTTAGACTCATTAAAGATATGGGTAAAAAATGGTTGTATTTAAACTTTTTGCACCATAAGACATTGATTTTCCAATCCATATTAGCATTTTGTAATTTTCAATTCTTAATTAGTTTATTTGTGTTTTAAATAATTTCATAGAATCTAATATGACTTGAAGAATTCTATTTGGCTATATGCATTATAGAAGTTCATAAATGTGATGCATTTTTTAAATTTAACTCTTAATGTAAGTAAATATATATATTTTACAAAACAAATTATAATTTATTGATAATGAGTTTTAAGTGGTTTAACCTAAGTGTGTAGATTTGGCACTTTTTTTTAAAAATAAAACTCCATGTAATATGAAATATTTTTCCTAACAAAACATGGAATAATTAATTTGTAATGAATTTTAAGTAGATTGTTAAAGTAATTTCAATGTATAGGTTATAAATAAATGTATTTAAACTTTATGCAACTTTTGGCATTTGATTTTCCCACCTTTATTAACATTTCGTAAATTTCATTTCTTAAATAAATTATTTGTAATTGAAATAATCTCATAGAAACCAACAAGACAAGTATGTATTAAATTATATTTAGAATGTATGTATGTATAAATGGAATTTATTTTTGAAATAAATCTATTAATGTAAGTAAAGGTATATCTTATACAAAACTATTTAGAATTAATTGATAATTAGCTTTAAGTGGTTTTTCAGACTACATGAAAAATCAAGTGTCATCGATGAATGCCTTTTAATACGTATTTAATCTTCAAAATCAATATCTTAATGATAATTTATTTGTATTTACTTTAAGTATTTAATAATTAAATAACATGGGGACTTATATAAATTTCAACTAAAATACATGAGTTATGTTTCACATTTATTTCTTCCCCATTAAAATGTTATCATTTTCTGTTCTTAGTGAAAGTAATGGTCAATCATGGTTTTCCATACAATTGGTTGACACTAAATTTACATCGAGACTAGTATTGGTTTTGACAATGTTGATAAGGAGAGGTCAATATCCACACTACCATCAACTGTGCTAATATTTGAAAACCCTTGCCTCCACTACTTACAAGAAGTCACCACTAAAGTTTCTTGTTTACTTCAATTTGTGACATTGTCCGTCATAATGGAATGACTTGAATACCCATTTAAGAACTCTCATTTGATGTACTTGGATTTGAGTGGAGATATATCAATGGTGCGTAACCTTCTTGAAATGCCTAGATCAACAACATATAACTTTTATAGTGGATGCCTGCACGCTATGAAGATGAATGATGACCCCATCATTAGTGCTTCATAAAGGCACAAAGGGACCGTAGGAAGTTGAGCACAAGAAACATTTTACTAAGGTTTTAGTAGACTAGTTTTAATGCAATGCAAGGGATACCTATCCTTGTCATTTACAATAAGATCCTCACACACTATCATTCAATCAATAAATCCCCCATAGTTTGGGGGAAAGCGGGTTAGAGTTGCCAGACATAAAATTTAGACATCGAGGAATCTAGTATGTTATCTATAACTATAATATCTTTATTGGATGTTTGACATAATAATATGATTTAGCTTAAGTCGATTCCTTCTAAGAGTTTTATTTTACACTCCTATAGTGTATTGATACTATTGTACATAACAACCCCATGTTTGACCTATTCATGATATCTAATTGGTTTGAAATTACTTGAAAATTATTTTAATGTTGAATCAAGTCAATATGGCGATTTAAAAAAGAATGAATGTTGTTGAAGGCCTTGTAATAAAATACTTCCAAATTTAATGGAATATGTGTTTAGATTGATATTTTGAGGTTTAAGGTTAGTTCCAATATTAACTAATTCAAACCTCAAAGTTGAACTTTGAAGTTTTGAGTTGGCGGGCTTCTCGAATATGTCCTTAAGATCATATAAGTCTTCGAGCTTAACCACAAACTTAGGTATGGCATTTATAGTTTCTTATTTCTTAAGAAGGCTATCATGCTAATATTCATCAATTATTTGGTCATCATAAGAGCCATAAGATGTTAGAAGGCTTATGATATCTGGATCCTTATTAAAGACTCACCAATTGGTGATATTGTTAGGAATAGAAGGCCTAAAAACTAATTCGATATAAAAGCGATCGAGGATATAATATCCTAGTGGAATGAGCTTGAATGAAACATTAGCCAAAAGATCGGCACTTGCATTTTGGAGTCTTGGGATAGGGGAAATATTAAATTCTTTAAAGAAAGAAGTAAGGTCGTCCACTAATGATTGATAATGTTTCAAATGTGCAGAAAAATAGTGTATAGTATTTCTTACCTGTTTTATCACTATTTTAGAATCCCCAAACAATTGAAGATGTTTGATATTAAGGCCGATGGATTTATATAGCCCTTGAACCAATGCTTCATATTCGGTAGTGTTGTTTGTGTATTTGAACTTAAATCTGCTTGATAACATAGTTTTTTCCCCTTCTGGGCTAACTAATATGCATCCTAATTCAGCTCGATCGTTAAATTTGGATCTGTAAAAAAATAATATCCAAAATAGAGAGCTAGATATAGGTTTATCTACAAAATTTAAACACTTAGAAGTATATGTTTCATAAAAAATTTCAACTTGTGATATAACGGAATTTTCCAAGAAAGGTGAAGTATTGGCATTAAAATTTCGTAGAAATGATTCAATTAAGTAGTTTCCAATGATATTACTACTATACACAACTGAATCATTCTCTCCTTCTAGTTATGTAACGCTATACTTTTGATGTTTTTCGAGGTCAACCCTTGTTTTATTTGGCTTGCTATTATACAGAAGCCAGATGTGGGACCAGTCAGTTGCAAAATAACCATGAAGCTTTTCTCACCAGTCTGGGTTTTATGAGATTCTAATAGTGACTTGATTTAGCTCTCCTATAACTTTGACTTCGGATGGATCTAATTGCACAATATGCAAAAAATAGTTTTGGGGCTCAATATTTAATTTCACACAAACTGTTCATGGTAGAATGTTAGATAAAGCTCTAGAATCAATTGAACGGTTGTGTAGATTTTGTTGAAAACTTCAAAAGTCAAAAGAAATGGAAGAGTATGGGATTTATATCTTCCTCCAATTAGATTAATATTGGTAGTATCAATTCTGCCTAATGAGGTATTAGGAGGCCTTCCCATTTCTTAGGTAGCTTTCAAGATTACAGCAATGGGAAGAGGTGAAGTAGGGACTACCTTTATCTCTTTGAGCAATAGCTTCTATTGATGTTTCAGCTTTCTAAGCTCGTGAAAGGTAATGCTTTCCCTAGTCTTTTTCATATCATCCACAATGTTATGCTCCATTTCATCAGAGACTATCAGGGTTTTAGCTGGAGGTGAAGCATTTGATTGAGGAGGAGCGGTTTGAGTGGATTTAGACAAATATTTCTTATGTATTTTTTTGTCTTTGGGAGCTAGATTTGATACCTTCTTCTTTTAATTTGTTTGTGCTAAATCAATAGGGCTTCTACTCCTAGTTACAACAGGTAGTTCTTCTTGTGCCTCTTCATTAGGAAGGATAAAATCCCACACTCCTTGTAATTCGACTACTTCTTCATTATTTGTTTGATTTTCAGTTGTCGAGACCTCATCTTCCTCCACATTTGATTCAACATTTCATATGGTGCTTGGAGGCTTAGTATCAGAGGGGGAATTTCTTTTGTATGGTCTAAAAGAATCCTTTGAGGAAGTCTTTTCTACCTCATTCTTGATATCAACCATTTCATTGGACATGGTTTTAAGGACCTTTTGTAGACCTTCAAGATCAAAAGGATATTTAGGTGGTTTTTTCATGGATTCATCCCTAAAACTTACATTCTTGGATTTTCGTTATTCTAATGTGTTCTTCTTATCTAAAGCTAAAATATGTTTTTCTACAACTATGGCTTCTTTCATGTCTTTTGCCAAAGTTGGTTTAGAAACTCTATTGGTAAAAGTAATTGTGTTTGAGGGAAGGGCAGAAATGTACCATTCATTTTGGACATCATTGTCGAGCTTGGATGCTATTGGGATTTTATTTAATAAATTATTGAAACAAGAGTTGAAGTCTTTTATCGGTTCTCTCGGTTCAGATTTCAAGTTGTGGAGATCATTGATAAGAGTATTCATTCACCTGTCATCTCTAAACTTGGTTATGAACTACTCTTGAAAGGCATCCCAACTATTAATGGACCCTGATGGTAATTAAAAGTACCATGATCTTGCTGATCCATGTAAGGTATAAGGGAATAATCTTACAACTACATCTTCTTCCACTACTTCGTTTAGGTTTATGGACAACATAAAATTGCATATGTGTTCCTCAGCTGGTAGGCCATCATCAGGTTTGAACTTTGGTAACCACTTTTCTGGATGGGCTGGTAATGGACATAAGGGTCCCACCATCCGTACATCTCCTAGATTTCTCCATGTTGTTTGAGGGTTTTGAGCCATCTTAGGTATCTATGTAGAGGAATATGTTCCAGTAGTTATAGGTGATTGGGTAGAGGAGGCTTGTGCTCTAGTCCCTATGTAAACCACAATCTGAAGTTGTGAGGTGGATCGCTGATTTTTTGATGAAGTGGATGAAATGAATGAGGGTGTTTGAGGTGATAATGAGAGAACTTCACTATGAGCTTCAAAGTGAGTTTTCTTAGATTTTCTTCAGTTTGTGAGAGGAAATTCAAATGGGGAAATCCCAAATTTTTCACTCTACAATCCAATTAACCTTTGAGAAGAACAAAAATCAGAAGTAACACTAGCTTGGGATAACTCAAATTTTTCTTGAGATACTGAAATCCCCTATAGCTTATGGATCAAAGACTGGACTTCAGGGGTCTCTATAGAAGAAGAGTGATCTAATTTCTTTGAGATCTCAATAGTGGATTTTAAGGGTTTCTTTGCAACTTCTCACTTAAGATTTGGAGATTTGGAATGTGATTGAGAAGTTGGAGGAGAGGGTGAGAGAGTTTTACTCTTAAAATGGCATATTGATTTGAATTTACTTCCCATTCATAGTTAGGCCCTCATTCTAGTGCCAAAATGTTGAAGCCTTGAAAATTGTTGCTACAACATGGGGGAAAACCACCCGGTCTAGACCTTGGTTAGCAGCTCCTTTTCCGTTTGTTGTAGTGGCTCCGACTGGGCATAATGGGACCCGTTTCCCAGAAGATGTTTTGATAATGTTGTTGGGGTGATATATGATGTAACAAGGGGAATTATTAAGCTAAGTGTAATCTAATATAAACTATTAAACACATGCATATATCTTAGTTTAAACACTATTTAACTATAATTATACCCGGGAATTAAATACAATATGTGATCTACAATGATGTCCTATAGCAATTGGTAATAAAGATCATTCAACTGCAATAAGAAGTGAAATTGCTTAACAATAATAATTTTGGACAAATAGTTAGACCAAATGATTGTGAAAGATATATCGCATGTAAAATCATTCATGTATTCAGAATAAAGTCAAAGCCAACATCATACAAAAGTGCAATAATGCTAAACTATAATTCATACTTTCACACATAAAACAATTAAAAGAAGAATTATTGTTGGATACATAAATAAAACAAGATCATAAAATAAAAGTACCATGTATGACAAGTCTTGCTCATGTGCTTCAACAATATTGACCAAATTTCGATCAATCCAATACATTCTAAGAGTACGAAAGTGCATTTCAGTAGAGCATGCTATATTTTTAAGAGAAAATAGATCCTATTCCATTCATTACCTTAAAACCTCCTCAATAGTATAGAAGTGCAATGTTTCAAAGAATGTTTCTGATAAAATTTTTGGACCCCTCTCTAAATGCATGAGAGGGGTTTAAGTACTAAACTATAGGTCCTAAAATAGATTATTACAAAAAATTAGCTGAGGAGGCTTAAACAACCTTCCTCAAATCATGAAAAAATAGAATTAAAAAAAAAAAAAACTAAATGACTAGCTCCTTTGCATTTGATCTTTGAGATTGCAAATATATGTCAGCTTGAGCTGCATTGGTTGGCAGATCACATATTTTAACTGCCCAACAAATATAGCATCTGTTAGCGTTGACACCATTTTTTGTGTGGAAGTTGTTAAGCACCTGAAGGTAATCCATTGGCTATATGGTTTTACTAAGAACTACCAATATGCTTCCCAGTTTAGCCTGCTCATCTATCGATTACCTCCTCCTGTTCCTTTGTTGCGTGCCTCCCCTGTTGCTCTAACTGTTTGACATTTGGAAGAAATCCTGTTATGGATTTTGTAACCAGGTTGGCGCCATGTAGATTTTCAATTATGGCTTCTATTATGTTGTTTCTTGCTATTGTTGCAATCATTGTTTCCCTTTCTGCTTGTTTGAGTCGAGAATCCCAATCTGTGAACAAGATGTCTTTACGTGATTCCTTTAGTTTTGGCAGATCAACCTTTCTCCCATGTTTTGATTATTTCCAGGTGATAAAGGCAAAAATATTTTATTGGATTTCATCATACTCAAGTCTCATGTCGAAAACTTAACTTGTTACCTTATCACTGATCTCGCAAATGAATTATTTGCGAGATTTTCTAGCAAAGAAATTCCTCTTTTTGCATTAGTTGGGAGTTAAGAATGATTGTTTCCTTTATGAACTCATTGATTTTCAGATTGTATTTATATTTCTCTATCGTATCTTGTATCCATGCATCTCTTTTGACTAGGTTAGCCTGATGTTGTATTCGCATCTATTATAATTCCTGCTAGACCTGGGCTACTTGTAACTCTGCTTGTTGATTGGATTTCTCCTGAGCTAATTGCTGTTCCAACATCCGAATTATTTGTTCCTTTTCTTTAAGAAATATTTGGACCTTTTTCACTTTGTCAATAGTTGTCGTAGCATAGGCTCCTGCGAATTGCAACAATTTTGTGAGATTTTCAGATGGATCTATGTTCGAGTCCTTACATAAAATGTCCATTGGTTCATTGTCAAGAGTCGTAATAGTTGCATCATCTAGATTTATTTTATTCCTCTGTATCTTAATGAAATATTTGTGGCTAGGACTATAAAATACATCAAGTCGAGGAATTTCCTCAATTCTCAAAATAATTTCTGAAGTGTGGGTGGTAGGAATGAGCTCAACATCCTGAGTGCCTACATTTTTTCCACTATTATTTCCTGAGTTGACTTGAGCTGTGTTTGCTTAGGAGTCTGTATCTTAGATGTTTGTTCATATATGTGAAGCTTCTTGTTGAAATGTTCCCATTCCTTTTCCAAATAAATAACTAGGGTTTCTGCTGACTCAGTGGATGTAGAGCGAACTTTTGCCTTTTTCTTTGTCAAGGTTTTCTCAACTGTTTCCTATGTTGTTCCAGCTGTGTCCTTTTTAGACTCTTTATTTTTATTGCCTCCCCCATTTTGAGATTGCTTCTCTGAGTTCCTTGACTCATGAGTAGATCTCCCTTGTTTTTCTTCTTTAGAATTCTCTTTGGAGTTGTCCTCCAATCTTACATTTGGAGTTGGCTCCCTTATTGGTTCAATATGCAGTAGGTCCAATGGGACCTTCAATAACCTACTTTTTCTATATACACAGAAAGCTTTAACATCATATGGGGTAAAAAGTAGTGATGTCATATGTTTCACTTCTGAAAATGTTTCTTTTCGTAGGAAGAGGTCATCGAAGGTATCCTCCTCGTGGGTGAATGCTTTTACTCTCACCATCGTACTGAAGTACTTAGCAGTTCCATTTGGGTCATACTGCCTTCCCAGGAATGTAGCTAATTTCAAAGACTTAATGATCTCTACTCTTTGCAAGCATGTCCAAATCATGTAGCACAAATGCACCACATTGCAATGGAAATGTAGGCCAAATGGCCTTCTTATGCTCTTCCAATCCTCTGCCCAACCCACCTTTCCCTGCCATTTTCTAGGTTATCTCCCTAGCCATTAATTTGTTGAGGACATAGTATGGGATAACATGTGGTGAAGAGATACCCCCAAATACTCTAATATAGGTAAATGTATGCTTCCCAAACCATCTGGCTGCAAGTAAGATATCCACTTCAACATTTTTTTAGAACGTAGTGGCGGTTGTGTTGTAGACTTGTTTATGGATGGGTAGCATAACACCTGGACAAATCTTGTAAAAATGGGGGTGAAACTGAGACTCCCACAAAATATTATGGTACACATGGATAGGAAGCAGGTCTTACAAAATCCACTTCCATCCCATAATAGGAAATTTAGAACTAAAAATGATTGCGTCCATTACAAAGGCACTCATGAAAAATGGGGGATAAACCCTTATAGAGTGACTTCTTTTTATCCTATATTGCATAATGGATTTTGCCAAATTATCAGAAAAACGTTGAGCCCAATTCATTATCGTTGTGTTCACGGCTGCACCTATTAATGGAAGCCATCTAAGGGAAAATTTGGTGCTATTGGGTTTGCCGAACAATCAACATAACATGGTTGTCGCAAAACTATAAGGGGGAGAGATAGATGTCATAGAATACACATCCATCTTATCTCATTTGAGCTTGCCTTCGCTTTCTATCTAGACTCGCGTGACGTCTGCCAAGTCTTCATTCTCCTTAGAAAATTTCTTGAGGAACTGTTTATTGTAGAGCTTTTGTGGTTCTGGTAAAAGGTACATAAGTCGTAGTCTCTTTTCTGAAAAAGATCCCATAACCTCTTTCCTGTGATTCTTGAACTCTCTATCCAAGATGTCCACCACATAAATTATCCACTTGACCATATCCATATATGGGATTATCTTTGGCCTTGCAGCTATGTGGTGTAGGAATGAACATGATGTCTCGAAGTAGGAGGTGTGAGAGGAATCATGAGCATCGGTTGTGGCCTTTGTGGGATGCAAGATGCGGGATAAGCGATGTGTTATTTATTGTTTAAATCATGTCTTGTTTGATGGAATTTTTACCTTATAAAGCATTTTTTATTGTGCGGTGGACTTAAGTGCCACTTTATGACATGGGCTTCAATTGGGTCTGAACTTTTATCACATTCTGCAACATTGTGAAGTTTGTAAGATTTTAGACCTTCCTTAAGTGTTTTCGATGCGATGTGGTAAGGTTGATTGTCTTACCGCAATATTGCATTTCACATGTTTCAACATACTTCATGACAGTGCGCCCTTTGTGAATGACGATATGCGATACAAACTTTATTTTAATAGGAAATGCCTTAGGACCTAGTTTTAAATGAAAAAGCCTAATGATATCTAGGTTAAGTGTAGTGATTCCTTTTGACTAATTTTCACAAGTTTTGCTTGTTAATAAGGTTTTGTTTTACACACTTGGTCCAACGGTATGCGAAAAGGCGAGTATTGTTAGCTTTTGAAGGGTTTTGACTTGATATCTTGCTTTATTCCAAAAATTTAAGAGAAGGTGTTGAAATTCTAAATTTGTTTTTTGAAAGATTTTATCAAGGGTCCCTATTTATTAATAGAATATTAGCTTTTATATTAATAAATGGGGGAGGGTTGTCCAATAGCACAACAGTATGATACGGAGATGTCATCTTGTTAGATGATCCAAAAATACAATCTTATCATAGGTTATAAAATTAGAATAAAATAATTATTAATTTAAGATATTAAATTAATAATTATTATTCTAGAATGTTTAATTATTTAGCATTAGTATTTTGTTGTAACTAGATATGACTCTCCAAATGTGTTGTATCTTAGGCTCTATTTTAGGAGATTTGTTAGCTAGTTGGTTTGAATAGCATTTATTGTAAATGGACACTTGTTATGTAATAAGTGATCCATAATTAGAGGTAGTTAGAACATGGAGCTTATAAATAGCTCATTGCAAGAGTGTTTGGAAGTTCGGGTGTAAACTATTGCAAAAACATATTATGTAATTATTGTTTTTTATTAATAAAATTATGTGCCTGAGGACACTTCTGCCATTATTGTGGTATCAAAGCTTCAGTAATGCTGCAGCTCATGTAAGGAGGAGATTCCAGCTCTACAGGCACATGGAAAACTCTACTAATTTGGTCAGTCAATATTTGGTATGCAATCTATTCATTTGATATCTATTTTTTCTGGAAAAGAACTTTATTGAACTATAATTATATCATTGATTTTATATTTTTAAATCTAAAAATAATTCTCTGTATTAAAATTTGCTTGGCTGCCACAGATTAAAATTCATTTTTTTTATTATTCACCCCCTGGTGACTACCACCCTCAGCAGCTATAGACTCCACAAGCCTTCTAATAGTCATTCTAGATGGAAACACATGTGGATTAATTATAAGATTTGGACGCATTCCTGTAATTGCTGAAAATGGCATATTAAAAACATTCCTGTAATTGCTGAAAACGACATATTAACATCAAGCCATAACTATGAGAAAACACCCTTTTGTCCATGGTCGCTACTGAATTTGTCGTCCATGATTGGTTTTCGGTTGCGGTGTACCCATATTTTTACCTCTTGTAAAGGATCCTTTGGCTTTGTTCCAATTGCAGCTACATAATCAACAACAACAGTCTCTGCACTCTTCAATTTACCACCACAACTACCACTACCAATCATTCCAGGTTTTCCCATTTTCGCATTCCCACCACTGCCATCAGGTATTTTCCCATCATTTCCACAGGGATGTGCTCCTGAAGGTCCTTCATCCAGTTTCGCACCAAAGCCATAGCCAGGTGGTCCAGGCATTTCACCAAATCCAGAACCATGCACTCTAGGCATTTCGCATCTATCGACTGGCGGACGAGGGCCTAGTTTCCTGTAGAAATTCGGATTGATGTTTCAAGTCTTAGCATTTGTGTTTGATTTATAGTTACTGTTTTACGACTATTGGCACTTTCATTCGTGGGTTGTTCCTTTGATAATTTATTATGCATGAAAATTAAGTTTTCTTCTCTAGAATGCAAAAGCACATTCCACCCGAAATGGATACTGTTATTTCTTGTGGCTTTAATTGATGCCACAGGTCTGGGTTTTGGACTTGCCGGTTGTGAAATTTTCTTGGGTCAGATGCCCTTTTTTGTAAATTATAATTCAATACTAGAAGGTTAAAAAAAACGTGGTTTTCTTAAATGATTCGTGTTTCACTGCATTTGGGAGTGAGTGACTTGGAGGTCCGACGGCGTTTTATGCAGTAAGGCGAGCAGCTAGCATTCAATTCAGAATTTAATGTTCGACATGCTGTAAGTTCCAATGGTCTAAGTGTGTTATGAGATCAATCTGCACAAATTTTGTGTGTGAATATGCCAGAAGTAGCAGAAATTTCTTTGAAATATCAGCAGTCTCGATTTTTCGTAATTTAATTCAATTTTGGCATTATCTGTTTGGACGCAGACATGAGATCCAATTTTGATTAATTTGATCAAAGTAATATTGTGAACTACCTCCATACTTTGTTTTTTTGCATCTGCACATATCTTCATAGCCACTAGAACGGGGATGATGATTTTCTTTCAGAAACCACTGAAGGGTGCACCAAGGGTTGTGGATTCACGCACATTAACACTCAAAGTCTAAGATCTTCTACCACAAACATCTAGGACGAGAGCAACACAACATGAGCTTGTATGCATGCTACTAAACGTTGAGGCTTTCCATTTTTTGTAATATGGAGAAATAAGGAATTTATATTATTTGTAATATTTTTGGAGAAATAAGGTGCGAAAAGGTGTAAGGGTTATCTGTAAATGTTAGGACAGTAAATTTTGGAGTAATACGCGGATTTTATTTGTAATTTGCTTTTGGAGAGATAAGTGTTGCATTGTAACTCAAAGTAATTTTACTTTGAGGGGGGGTAATTTTATTTACCAAGTTTTGCAAGAGCATCATTGTAAACATCAAATTTTGAAAGTTTCCATGTAATTGTTTGAGAAATTAACTAGAGCCAAGTGCAAAGCTCAATCATTTTTCTCCTGCTTCAATGACTATAGAAGGGTCAAGGCCAAGCCCCAATAGATCATGTTTTTTGCATGGTGTGATGTGTTGCCCATCTTAAGAAATTTGTTATGATTCTTGGTGCGAAGCTTCAACACTACAATGTCTAACTTGATTAATTTATTTTCTGATTCTGACAAACTTGAAGGAACAAAGTCTTATAAAACATGGCATCGTCTCATCGAAAGCACTCTCATTTACAATGAATTATGGCAGGGTATATGTGATGGAGATATTAAGACAAATAAACCAACAGATGCAACTGCACTAGCAAAATGGGAAGTTAAGAATGCTAAAGCCTTAGCTCTTATTAAATCTTCTGTGAATGTTGAAATGTATTTCCATATAGAAAATGCTACAGATGCATGGTCTGCTTTGAAAAATTTTAAAGACCTCTTTGATACTCAGCCTGAATCAAAGAAAGTTGATCTACTATTAAAATTGTTACAACAAAAATTAATTGAAGTAGGAGATGCTCTTGAATATATATCAAGACTTAAGAATATTAGATAGGAAATCATTAATGCTGGTTTTCCAGCAATAGATGATAGTTTTATGGTAACAATTGTAATTGTTGGACTTCCTTCTTCCTACATGCATTTTTTGGAGACTCTACAATTAACTAGGAAATTAGAGAAACTAAAGTTTGATGAACTCTGTGAAATGTTGACTCAACATGATAAAACTTTTGGGAAGAAGAAGAAAGTTGGTGAAGATGTTTTTCTCACAGAGGCCAACACTAGTAACTCATTAGTAGAAAGTTCTCAAGGCAGAGGTAGAGGCAATCAAAATCAAGAAGCACAAAGTCGAGGTCGAAGACAAAGTAGAGGAAACAACTTTAACAGAGGCAATAGTTCAGGAAGGAATACTTTTCAAGGTAGAGGAAACAACCAAGGAAGAGGAAATTTTCAAGGACAAGGAAACAATAATAAAGGTAGAGGACAATGTGAACATAGAAGTCAAAGTAGAGGCAAAGGACAATATTCAGGAAGAGGAAGAGACTTAAGTCAAATTGTGTGTCGAAGTGTAACAAAGTTGGCCATTATGCTGAAGATTGTCGAACTCCACTTAATAAAATTCCCAAGTTTCAGCAGCATTCAACGCAATTTGCAAATAATCAAGATGATGATAACTCATAATATGTTTTTACTTCCTTTCCGGCATCACAACTTTCATCCCATCTTAGAAGTGACTATGAAGATGCCTGGATCTTGGATTCAACGACAAAAAAGCACATGACTTGTCGACGTGATGGTTTTTGGAATTTTCAAGATTGCCAACTTAATTCCATTTTTCTTGCTGATGATACAAAACATACTCCTTATGGAAAAGAAGGAGTTAAAGTTTTTCTCCTTGCCATTGGAGAAAAAATGTTTTCCAATGTATGGTATGTACTAAGATTTAAGAAACATTTGCTCTCTTTTGTCATGATTCGACAAGGAGGACATTAGGTGATTATGGAAGATGGTTTATTCAATATTAATTTGGTCAAACAGAACTTGAAAACAATCATGACAGGTTATGAAGATGGAAAACTGTTACGGATGAAAGGGATAGTTATTCCAAGGCATTCTGATTTTGCAGGGGCAATGAGTACAGGTATTTCACCTGTAAGACTATGGCATGTAAGATATGGACATTTAAATTTTGAGGATCTTTCTCAATTGCAGAAACAAGGAATGGTTAAAGGACTTCCCACTTTCAAAAGGGAAAATGCAAAATGTGAAGCTTGTGTTTATGGAAAACAAAGTCGAGAACATTTTCCAACAAGTTCATGGTGTGCAAACAGGCGGCTACAACTAGTTTGTAGTGATGTTTGTGGACCACTACAAACTTCTTTTGGTGGATAAAAATATTTCTTACTATTCATTGATGATTTCAGCAGAATGACTTGCATTTACTTCTTGAAGAACAAGTCAGAAGCATTTGATAAGTTTAAAAATTTTCGCCAACTTGTTGAAAATGAAGTCAAAGAAAAGATAGGTACTCTCAGGACAAATAATGGGGGAGAATTAACTTCAAATGAATTCAAAACTTATTGTAGTGAAAATGGCATAAGACAACATCTTACTAATGTTTACACTCCACAGCAAAATGGTGTAGTCGAAAGAATGAATCGCACCTTGTTAGGAATGGCGAGATCCATGTTAACTTTCAAGAGGTTAAGTCCAACATATTGGGCAGAAGCAATACATACAACTGTCTACTTAAGAAACAGATCTCCAACTACTTCTTTAGAGGGAATTACACCATGTGAAGCTTGGTTTGGTTTCAAACCTCGAGTTAAACATCTTAGTTTTTTTGGATCAGTACGTTATGCGTTAGTTCTGAAAGAAAAACGAATTAAGCTTGACTCAAGAAGTTCAAAATGCACAATGATTGGCTATTCTGATGAGAAGAAAGGGTATCGTCTTTTGACTAATGGAAAATTCATTGTGATCAGGGATGTCATTTTTGATGAAACTGAGAGTAACAGTGCTGAAGAAATTGAAAATCTTCTTCACAAGTTAGAAACTAAGGGCAGTAAAAGAAATAGAAGAATGCAAAGTCAACCAACTTCACTAAATTGGTATGAACTTGATTTTCCTTCCTTTGAAGATGAGACATCTAGTCCATCTACATCAACAACATCATCTGGGACTTCTAGCAGTTCATCCGCATCTCCAAGTAGTAGTGTTATGAAACCAGCACAAGAAAAGATAGAAAAGATAGATCAACGCCTTAGAATTCAGCCTCTTCGAGGGGGCAACCTCCTTTACATTACATAAATGAACAATTC
>APFE030643111.1:33769-68682 GCA_000404065.3 Pinus taeda
CTATGGGGCACAGTAATTAACAATATTGGGGGCATGGGGCACAACAATATTAATAAGGGGTACAACTACCATAGTAATGGGGTAATCACTAGTATTATAGGGACCCAACAAGTAGCAGTTCTTCTGATAGTAATTCTCCAGACTCTTCACTTGAACGAAGAACATTAGTTTATATTAATCATCTTTACAATGATGGAGACTTTACAGAAGCGCAAAGAAATGAGCACTAACTACCGAAATGGAAGTTCAACTTTTGAAAGATGTAAAGCCTGATGAGCATAATAAAACAGGCACCAAAAGGGCACATAGAAGTGAAGGCAATTTTGCCTTGATAGCAAATGATTTTACTGAACCTTCCACATAGAAGGAAGCAGTAAAACATAAAAAATGGCAACAGGCTATGGTTGAAGAATATCAAGTAGCAACTAATAAAAACACTTGGAAACTTTTTGATTGTCCAGCAAATGCTAAACCCATAGGATGCAAATGGTTTTGTGTAGCAGGAAGGCATTGATTATGAGGAAACGTATGCTCCTACAGCTAAGTGGAACACCATTCTATTAACACTTGCATTGGCCGCTCAGAAAGGATGGAAAGCTCATCAAATGGATGTGAAAAGTGATTTTCTGAACAGGGATTTATAGGAGGAACTGTATATGACCCAACCACCAGGTTTTGAAGTTGAAGGACAAGAACATAAAGTTTGCAAATTGATCAAGCCTTTATATGGATTAAAACAAGCTCCCCGAGCTTGGTATGCAAAGATGGATGACTACCTTAAGAAAGTTGGTTTTCAACGAAGTGAATCTGATGATACTTTGTATGTGTGACAACAGGGAAAATATCTGGTAATTCTTGTTATGTATGTAGATGATTTGATCATTACTAGCAACCATGATGATCATATTGTGCAGGTGAAAAAGGAGTTACATACAATTGCACGTTTTAAGATGACAGATTTGGGATTACTTCACTACTATCTTGGAGTTGAAGTCTTCCAACGTCCACATCATATTTTCATTTCTCAGAGTAAGTATACAACAGAGGTTCTTCAGCAATTTGGCATGCAGGATTGCAAGCCCGTTCTCACCCCCATGGAGCAAAACTTAAAACTTTCAAAATTTGAAGGGGGGGAAGGTGGACAGTACAAATTATAGACAGTTGATTGGCAGCTTGATTTATTTATCTTACGCAGTCAGTATTCTTTCACGTTTTATGCGAGAACCATGAGACAGCCACTGGAATGCAGCCAAAAGAGTTCTTTGATATATCCAAGGAATAAAAGATTTTGGTCTTCTTTACACAAAGACTAAAAATTTTGTACTTGGTGGATATTCTGATGCTGACTTTGCTACAAGTATTGATGATCGAGCATCAACATCAGGTTATTTAATAAACATGGGATCAACAATAGTATCTTGGAGTTGTAAGAAGCAAGCTACAATGGCCAATTCTTTAGCAGAAGTAGAGTACATTTCAGCATGGGAAGCAGCATGTGAAATTGTTTGGTTGCGCCGAATTTTGCAGGACTTGGGCATTTCTCAGGCAGAAGCTACATTATTATTCATTGACCGCCAGTTAGCCATCAAACTTTCCAAGAACCCAATTTTTCATTCAAAGACAAAGCATGTGGACACCAAGTATCATCATATCAGATCTTTCATTGCCAAAGATGTCCTCAAGCCAGTGTATTGTCCTTCCAAAGATCAAATCTCCGACATTTTCACAAAACCGCTTCACAGAATAAAATTTACTAAGTTCGGGGATGAACTTGGTATCTGTTGTAATGTATCCTTGGATCATAGGCAGGAATGTTAGATGATCCAAAAATACTATCTTATCGTAGGTTATAAAATTAGAATAAAATAATTATTAATTTAAGATATTAAATTAATAATTATTATTCTAGAATGTTTAATTATTTAGAATTAAGTATTTTGTTGTAACTAGATATGACTCTCCCAAATGTGTCGTATCTTAGGCTCTATTTTAGGAGATTTGTTAGCTAGTTGGTTTGAATAGCATTTATTGTAAATGGACACTTGTTATGTAATAAGTGATCCATAATTAGAGGTAGTTAGGACATGGAGCCTATAAATAGCTCATTGTAAGAGTGTTTGGAAGTTTGAGTGTAAACTCTTGCAAAATCAAATTATGTAATTATTTTTTTTTGATTAATAAAATTACGTGTCCGAGGACACTTCTGCCATTACATCCTATGCTTGATTCCATACTTCTTCATATGTCAATCTCTCAGATGTGATGCAAATTGTGCCCCTTCATCTAAATCTGTCTCTCTCGGAGCTCCGTACCGAGGGAAAATTTGTCCAAATAAAAGGTCTAAGACAACCTATTCTATTGCTTTCACAATTGCCTTGTCTCCTACCCACTTTGTCACATAATCCATGCAAACAAAAATGTGAACTTTCTGATGTGAAAGCAGACCAAAAAGCCCAACAAAATTGATAGCCCATTTTTCAGAGGGTGTAAGAGCTAGTTGGGGTTGTAACGACATCTCATATGCTTGACCAAGTTGACCCGTCCATTGGCAACTATTGCATCTTCGAACATGTTTCCTTGCATCAAAAAAAATAGAGGGCCAATAATAGCCCATCTGTAACACTTTATGACGTGTCTGATTATCAATAAATTGTCCCCCATAGGGGCCATCATGAGTAGCGTTTAGGACATCATAGATGTGACCTTCACTTCTACAACACCAAATTTTTTTGTTAGATTGTATATAAAAGATATATCCCTCTATCCATGAGTAACGGGCACTGTGACGGATAATCTTTCATTGTTCTATGTATGGTAAGTGTTGAGGGAATTTTCCTGTGGCAAGATATTTCTCAATATCTGCATACCAAGGAGTGTGAGTAGAAATTGCAAAGAGATGTTCATATGGAAAATTACCCTCTACAGGTGTACCTTCATCACTAGGATCCATCATAGATAAGAAATCTGCAACTACATTATCTTTCACTAACTTATCTACAATTGTAATATCAAATTCTTGAACTAAAAATAACCATCTTGTAAGATGAACAAGGGTTATTGGTTTATTCATCAGATACCTAATAGTTATATGATCAATGTGCATGAAAGTAGGATACCCTATAATGTAATGCTGAAACTTATTAATAGCATAAATAACAACCAAAAACTCTTATTTAGTCACCGTATAGTTTAGTTCAGTAGGAGTCAAATTCTTGTTGACATAATAGTTCGCATATGGTTTCTTGTCCTCCTATTTTACCAAGACTGCCCCTACTTCTGTTTGAGAAGCATATGTAGAGATGTGAAACAGGAGCTTCCAATTAGGACCACGTACTATCGGATGTTTGCAAACTAGTTCTTTGATTTCCACAAAGGTTTCTTCACATTCATTTCTCCACACAAATTCTGCATCCTTAGGTAACAATTGAAAGGGTGGGAATGCTATCTTGGAAAAATTTTCTATAAAATGCCTATAATAGTCAACATACCTGATAAAGATACATACTTGTGTCAGTGTCTTAGGTGTAGGAAAATTTTATATTACCTCTACCTTAGCAGGATTAACCCTAAATCCTGTAGCTGAAAGTAGGTGTCCTAACACTATTCCTTCTTTCATCACCATATGACATTTCATTGTACTAAGAGAAACATGTGTTTTGTTAAATATTTTAAGTACTTTCTCTAATTTTGTCAGAGCTTGTGAAAATGAATTCCCACATGGGGTGAAGTCATCCATGTAGATTTCAACACTATCATTGACTAGATCAGAAAAATTCCTAATATTGCCCGTTGAAAGGTAGCAGGTGCATTACAGAGACCAAATGGGAGGACTTGGTAGGCAACGTTTCCGCAAGGGCATGTTAAGGTAGTTTTATCTTGATCGTTAGGAGCTATTTGTATTTGATTGTATCCACTAAATCCATCTAGAAAGGAGAAAAACTTCTTTCCGGCTAATCCATCAAGGATCTGGTCAATAAAGGGTTAGGGAAAATGATGTTTTTGTGTTTGTTTATTTAATTCCCTATAATCAACACAAACCCACCACTTGCCATTCTTCTTAGGAACAATGAATAGCGAGGAAGCCCATTGATTGTCTGATATCGGATAAATAAAAGGCACATCTAATAGCTTTTGTAGTTCATATTTGACAATGTTTTTTAAGGTAGTATTCATTCTTCTTTGTGGCTACCTAATAGGTTGACACTTTTCTTTAATGTATATGTGATGAGTTCATAAATCAATAGGGATGCCTTTCATATCTATATACTCCCAATTGAAGGCTTATTTATGTTCTCTAAGGAGCTTCAATAACTGTTCAGATTGGGAGGGTGAAAGGTCGGGATTAATGTTTAGTGTTTTCCCTGGTTTGATTTCTATAGGAATATTGTTACAGGGTACAATTACATTAATTTTTTTGAATTTTGTTTCTAGTTCAATATCTTCCTTAATATTGCAACTCATGAAAGATTCTAATAGATGGTTGGTTGAATCATAAATGGAGTTGGGACTACTAACAAAAGTGCTAATGGCATCATCATCCATTTCATCCTTAAAACATAGAGCCTTAACGATGATAAGGATAGGTCTAACTTCTTCATTCTCTTGTCTGAGCTCTTTCATAGGTAAGGGTTTTTGCATTAAGTTAAATCTTGGTTTATCTAACGAACTTGGTTCTGTAGGGGGGTAAAGGATCATATTCTTTGTAATTTCACCTTTGGATAATACCATATTTCCATACTAACACCCAAAGTAATCATCTACGGTTGCAAGCCATGCCCTTCCTAAAATCAAAGGAGTCCACCAGCTGGGGATTGGGTGTGTAAAACCAAAATGTCAATAGGATATTATGATGAGACTACTCAAATTGTTATGTCTTCCAGATTCCCTATTGGTCTTATAGTAGACCGATCTTCCAATTCTAGGACGGTGGGAATTGGTTTAAGGTTTCATAGACCCAAGGTAATTACAATTGCATAAGTTATAACATTAATTGCTTCCCCCAAGTCTACCACCACATTTGGGATATCAAGCCCATTGATCTGTACTACAAGAATCTGGTTCCTTGGATCCTCGTATTTCATAAGTATAGGCTTCTCCAACATTATATCTCATAGTTTTCCCATAATGTGAATAGTTAGTGGATCCCCTTTTTTTCTTCTAGGCTTCTTAGAGAAATATTCTTTAATTATTTTGGCATAAACCAATACGTCCTTCATATCCTGAAGTAATGGGATTTTGAAAAATAAATTTTGCAGTTCCCCTAAAAAGTCGAATTTAGGACAAGGACTCTATTTTCTCAAGGATAACGTGGACCAATCTAAAATCCTCTAGTAACAATTGTTTGTGAAGGGGTTTGTTGTTTCACATGATTTTGTATCAACTCATCCCTAGTTGTTCTAGTAAATTCTCTAGGTTTTGGTTCTGAGACTTCATCATCGGCATGTTCAACAATTATTGATGAAGTATGAGTATTTACCACCTAACCAAATCAGAGATTTAATTTATTACATTCCATGGTGGCAATATATATGCAAGGAGGTTAAGTGTCTCAAACTTCTGAGCCCCTCTATTGTTTGAATTTGGATTGGATTGAATAGGTAGTTGTGGACAAAGAGGAGGATTACTAGTGTATGCATTAGAAGGGAAGAGTTGTAGTTGTTGTTGTGGCATAGGTTGGGAGAATTGTCCTCAAGGAGGAGGATGTCCACACCGATTCGGGGCCCATGAAGGGTTTGGACCAGATTTAGGGAGCCATGGTTTCCAGGGCATTGGATATTGATAGGACTATGACCATGAAGGTGAAAAAGGTACAGATTGAGGCCAAAAATTCAAATTATTGAAATTCCAAGAAGGGTCTTGAGGCATACCTTTATTTATGTTCTGTGGCCATGGTTGCCATATTTTCCTTGATCCCATGAAATACAAATTCTATACTTCTTCATTTGTTCCCTAAAAAATTGTCTTCAGCCTAAGAAGAGATGGATAGATGCTAGTAGAATAAATATGTCAACATATCACACAAGTCTCGATGGGATTCAATGGAGAGTGCTTCAATGGGTGCTTCTTCCTACATTGATGGAAGAAAATATACATAGCCTTCTCTTCTTCCATCTACTTTTGTTTCACGTGTAAAACATCCAACTGTGGTGAAAGTGCACTCAAGATATCCGTTCTCCAGTTTTCCAGCAAGTTCCCAATTTATTTTTTTGTAACTCCACCATTGGATATCTTAAGAGTTCATATCTACATCCTATGCCTCGTAGCTCCCCGTCAACACTTAATGCACAATTCACAGATGGTGTCCAATTATTCTTTTGATATATCTCCCTTTCCTACTACATTCAAAAGTTCCAAAGATTCCTCCCTTAGTGCCAGGAGAAAGATTATATTCAAGATTTTCTTTTCCAAATCACTATGGCCTGATCTTTGTAAACTATATTGAAAACGTTCCACTGAGTCCTCCATGTTCTCATCCTCTTTCTCTATAACATTAAAAATTTCTTCCTTCACATCTCAGGACTTGGAGTAATATTGATCCTTTTTGAGGAAAATCGTCTTGATATCATCCCATGTAGTAATGGATTTTCCCCCTAAATCCCTTGACCATATCAAAGTTTTTCCCTTCAAAGTAGCGGGGAATATCTTCAATTTCTGAGCATCGGAAATATAGTCACACCCCGAACAGGCAACATCGAATTAAAAAGGAATGTGTCTAGATCTTAAGAAGAAATACCATGGAAATTAGGTATTGTTGTCAAAGGAATTGGCTTCATAGGTCCATCACATTTGATATCTCCAATTTGGAATTTTATCGAAGAAGTTGTAGGAGCCATGAATATCTTCCAATATTCACTTCAAATCTCAATGACTACTAGCTCTAGTTGTTCTATAATAGGTGTTTGAGGTTGCTTAACAACACTTCCCTGATTAAATAATCTAGAGAATTTGCTCAAGTCTTCTTCTTCTGAACTTACGATATTTACTTCCTCAAATTCTCTGCTTACTACTTCTTCTTCCCCAAATTGCACTTCTACTATTGGGGGAGGTTCTGATTGTGAAACTGACTACCCATGAGATCTTGTTTGAGATCTCACCCTAACAAAAACTTGTGATGATGCTCTTGAATCATCTTTTGAAATGACCTCTTGGATGTAGGTAATTATGCCTAGATCTCTTACTCTTCTTTTTGGTGGTCTTCCTCTGCCCCTTTTATTTGTGTCTCTATTTGTGCAATCAAAAAATAAAAGAAAAACATTCAAGAAAATCGAAAGCTTGTGACCTAGAGCAAGGTAAGAAATACCCTTCTCGGGACAAGAGAGTGGCCCCTAAAAACAAAACAAAAGAGAGAAAAACAAACCAATCACAAAATCTAAGCTCGGGACTTATAACAGGGTGACATAAAAACTTCCCTTCCGATGATGAGATAGTGGTTTCTATGAAAAAGAAAATAGAAAAATCTAATGCTTAGGACCTAGAGCAGGGTGAAAACATCCCTCTTGAGGACAAGAGATCAATCTTGTGGTCAACACTAGTTGTACTTTCGCACCTTTGATATCCTCCCTAGCAATGATGCCAAATTGTTGGTGTTCATATATGAATCATGCAATTCACCCAATTCCACATTAATTGTCAACCCGGGGCTCAAATGGTTATTTCAAGGATATGATGCAAGATATATGCAGGCCATAGTTTCCCTACCCAACATTGAACATTCAATTATAAACTTAACAATGTGTAACAACAATAAATAACTGTAAAAAAAATAAGAGTAACAAGAAGTTAAGACCCACAACAACACACTAATGAATCATTCAAAACAATAAATAACTCAACATAAATAAACCTATGCACGCATCTAATCCAACAACACCTAGTGAGGAGATTGGGCCCAACTGCCTGATTAGGGATGTGGAAAGATCAAGAAGTCACGAAATGCTCAGAAGATCAGAATTTCATTAATAAAAAGTACGTTAAAAAATTATGTTGTTACAGGCTCAGAGCTAACGTATTACAATACAATTGACCAAACACTAACAACCCCTAGAATTACAAAAAATGTCTATCTACAATTACATAGTGGTTTCCAAGGTGAAACAAAATATAAAGATAACATGTAGTCATTGAGAGATTGATCCACCATTGCAGCTAATGTCCAAGGATAGAGCTGCTAGCTCAATGGTCACCATTTGTTGAACTATGGTTTTGGTAATCATTCCTACAAATCTACAAGAATAATCAAATTATCAAGTTGCTTAGGAAATAATCCCCTATTACTAGCCTTCATTAATTAATAATTCACAAATACATGACTAGAGTCGTACCTGTTCTATTTAAAATATAAATCAAGCAATAATGGTATGAAATGGGTACATGAAAGGGGTAAAAAGATGAGCAAAAAGTATGCAAATTTAGCAACCAACATTGAACTCATTCCAATTCAGTGTCTCAATATGTATTTGAAACCATTACCTAACACAATGTAGGTGGGATGATTATATTGGGGTTCTAGGTAGAAAAATGTTTCTACCCAATAGCTTGGCTCGATTAATTTTTGTTTAGAATTGAATATGTTTCAATATGATTCATATTTGGTGGTGGTCAACTCCCTATTTTTTGTTCTTAGCTCCTTTGCTATTTATAGGTATTCCTTTGTGGTTTTGTGACCTCCCATTTTGTATTACTCACCCCTACATGTATGTTTCATGTCACCTCTCGCAGAGGTGTTTTGTCAACTAGTTGGAACACATGGCGGTGGTTACTTAGCCTTGATTGTGGAACTCTTGTAGTTATTAATGGATTTCGATAAGTTCAGTGGCTCTCTCAATGGTGACTTATTAGTTTGGTGGTTATTTTGTGGTGGATCATAAAATTCCCTTCTGTGTGTATTAGTTCATTACCTCTCGTGGGTCATATACCCTAGAGGTTTTCGCTTCACATATAGATTAGGTGGGGACCTTTTCCTCCCACTGGTTTTCCTTTGTTGCAATTTTTGTACATATGGATGCTCCTTGTGTTATTTTCTCAATCTATAATCCCTCCTACTCATCCCTAATCAATACTACAAAAAAACTAAAGGATTCCATCTAGTGGAAAGACTCCAAAATTGAGGATATTTGAGCCTTTGTTTTCTCTCTCTCACACACACAAAATTTACGAGAAAATTTGTGTTCAACATTAGAACAAAGCTCCATGGTTATGGGTATCATGTTTAGTCTCAAGAGATGGTTCACTAATTTAGAATATGAATGTGTAAACTTATGCTCAATTATAACCTTGCTATCATATAATTACAATCTATCCCTCAATCATTCAAACAATCTTGACATCAAGGCAAGTAGAGGAAGCAAAGTAGTCCTTCATTCCATATCTCAATGCTTCAAATAATGCCACCTTCTATTCTCCCTAAAGGGATAGTAAGAAACTCTAGTGTTACTCCCAATCCTTCTAATTGATGTACTATAAATTTTCATGTCTTTTAGGGTCTTTTTATAGGATATACACAATATAATTTTTTGTACTCATTACAGATATGTACTAGCTTGCCTTTTCTTCTTCAAGTTAGTAAATTTGCTATGCATTATCAATCTATTTTTGGCTCCAATTCCCTATAAATAAATTCATGTTAGTCTCAACGCTTTTTTGATATCCTCCACTTCTCTTTAAAAATAAATTATTAGTATCTACACTAACATGTATGATGACAATTGTGCGTTTAATGAAACAAAGCATGGTTTTCTCCCCTTTACCAAATTTCAAGGGCTGCTCTTAATTTCAATTTGAAGGGTACATATTCATTCAACACTTCCATGTTGAAAAGTTGAAAAATTAGTTGTACCTCAACTAATAATAGTAAACTACACTTGCATTTAAAATATTTTCTAAATAAAATATTTATCTCATGGGTTGGCTTGGGTAGATGGAACGAGTATATAGAATGTTAAATTGAATGAACAAATTAGTAGATAAGTTGAAATTCCAATAGGAAATAATGTTAAGGATATGTTAATTTCAAATATCACCTTTGATGGAATATATATACATTAATAACAATAAAAACTCATAGCCATTGAGCTATATTTTCTTTGGGGGAATTTCAAAATGTTAAAAATGACAGTATAAAATTTTGACACAATGACAAAATCAAGCAATTTTGTGAACACCCAATATCAGGGAGGATGTAACATATCTATTCATATGATGCATGATCATTTCATATGATATCGATATTTTGAAGATAATCCAATCCCACTAAAATATGGGTGCATGTTCATTCTATATCTCATTAGAAAATAAGAAAGACTAGTAGATTTTGAGACTTTTTTTAAGGGTGATAATTCAAACAAAATATTATAAAAAATGAAGAAAACTTACTTCCAACGTTGATCTCTTGGAACATTAAAATATAGCATGCCAACATCGAATGCTTGTTACTTAATTTAAGATGTTTATTATTTGGAGCTGCCCAAGATTTATAGATACATAAGACTAAATTGAATTACTCATCAATACCACCAAGTATACTATTTTATTTGGGGAAATAATAATTTACTTAATCTCTTAGGCCATGATAAAAATCATGAAAGAGTGGAATGTTTGAGATAGATCCATAATGCACAAGTCTGATAAGAACAAAAATTATGTTACCTTCTCTCTAACTTTCTTAAGGTTATTGTATAGCTTTATAAATGTTGTTACAAGCATTAATACTGCAAAAGATAAATATCCATGATATTTGGCTTGGGATGAGGTAAGAAGAGAGAGGGCTATAGATAATTCTCAAAATATTTGCAAAATATCATCACATTGATGTCAATGTTGCTAGAAACAAAAACAAGAAAGTGATGCAACCAACCTTCTTTTATCTTCGAACCCTTGAAGTTGTTTTTATTCTTCCCCTTTTCTCGGCATATTCCTTCTCGCCTCTAGGATGGCCTTAACACTTCCTAGGTTCTTAGACTTGCTTCTCGATTAAAAATCAAATATCTCAACTATGTGAGATGGTGCTCCATTGCTTGCTAGTGAGCTATGGCCTTCAACATTCTCTAATGGGAATTGGTGATAGCACATTTAGTGATAAGGGGTTGGGCTATGATGGCTAATGGTTTAATGAGAGAAATGATAGATTATTAACATTTTAGGTCTCTCGAGAGTGATAAAATTTTCACAATTATTAGTGTTGTTATGCTAATGGTTGTACTCCAAAATTTCCACGGGGTTCAACCCCAAAGTTTGCTTAGACTCCTCACTAGCTGAGCTCGACTTGAAATTTGAAATGGGTCCCCTAACCAATGAAGGTTTGTATTCTTTCCCAACAAAAACACTACATAGAGCTTCATTCACCTCCTTAATTAAGAGCCTTTTATAATTTTCTCAGTCAAAATACATGATTGTTATTTCCCTCCGCACCTATTAATACAAAGTGTTTATTAGTTGACTTCGACTTTCACTAAACCACTAAATGAAATTTAATATTAGATTCCTACTCATAATTCAACCCACCATTCAGTAGACCTAACATTGTATCTTGAGCTCCATGGGCCTTTACCCTATAGAAATTTTCTACTCTGCAAATTATTTGTTATTATAATGGCATTTCCCTTCCTCAAATAGGAATTTTGAACCCTCTCACACTCTTGTGGAAAATATTGATAGGCATCACATGGATATCTACTCCCATACTTGATTTTGGGAAACACACACATGAAAGCCCATTCATACTTAACACATAGACATGAAATTTCTCTCATAGGCAAGGATATTCATGTATGCAAATAAAAACACCTTTCATTAATTTATACTTTATACACAGGATAATGAACTGATTATTCAACATGGGAATGTCCTACCCCTCTTTAGCCCTATGTTTAACTTATGAACTAATAGATCCCTTTTTATTTGTCTTCTTATTCCCTATGGATGTACTTGTTAAGCTTGCTCAATTGCCTCTCTCAACGTATTCCTATTTCTACATTATACACTTCTATGGCATAAACAAAATATAATTACAAATGGGAGCTATTACTAATATATTCCTTGATCAAACTACACTTTCCCTCTTTCTAGAAGCTTCATGTCACCTTGTACAATATTCCACATGGACAACCTAACAACCTAGATTCTTTCTAGAATCTAGATAATTATTTTTATGTCAAAAATTTCCTATTTATAAATTTACATAAATCTTACTTCAGGTAAATCTCTCCCTTTTGGGAAAATTTCATGATCCCCATAGGGTCTAGGTAAAATTATTACCTAGGGGTTCCTGCTCTTGCATGATACTCCCTAGGTAAAAAGGATCATGATATCCTAGTCGCGTGTCTTCAAATTATTGCAGTCCTCCTGTATCCCATAATTTATATTATTGATGTCCACTACCTTGCCTTTGTGGTTATCCTACTGTTGTCCGTAGACTCCGAAGATCCCACACTATATTTTTTTGTTGTCTTTGTATTTATTTATTGATGTAGTTTCATATAGTCAACCAAGTTCTCAAGATGATAGTTTCCTCATTTTTACTATACCATCTCTTACGTACCATCATCCACAATTTCACCAACTCATGTCACTACTGAGAAAATATATTTATTTACAGTAGTACATTCAAACAATTCGCGACTTCATCGCTACTTTTTCATTTCCATCACCTTGTTGCTTACATCCTTCATTATTAGACATATGAAAGACATTTAAGAATCTTGAAAGACTTCCTTTTGAATGCGCCATGAGATTTAAATTTTCATCTCTTTCACATAAAACTATTTTATTACATCAATTCCTATGTTCATTGATTACTTGCTCTACTTCATTGTTGTCTTGAACACCTTAATCTCTACCTTGATTTTATATGGCAGTCTCTTCATGCTTCAACAATATACATGGCTTCCTTTCATATGAATTCATCTGTTGTTTGAACTTTCTTAAATAAAAGTTCTACTCACCAACATAAGGTTCAACTTGACCTTTTGGAGATTTTTGGTTATCTTTCAAAACAATGTTCAAGTCCATATTCAGATGTCGAAAATTTCGTTTTCATGAGACAAACTTATTCTCATATTTCTATGATGACACTTGTTGCCTTTCACCTATTTACTTTTTTATATCAGTTGTCTTTACATCGTGAATTTTATAATCAAAATAATTATAATTTTTAAGGATCTTGGCCTCTCCCTACTCCTTATTTTCATTTCTCGTGCAAGTTTCTTCAAAACTTGGAATATCCAACCAATCCTATATAAATTATAGGTCCTTCTAATATTATAACAACATTGCATATGCATGTTCTCCCCTTTTTATACTATTATTTTCTTCATATTGACTTCCTTTTATAACAATATTTAATAGTTGTCCTTAAATTTCCACATGTTCACAACTTCATTTCATATTTTTTGTTGTCATGGTTACATTTTTCAGTTGTTTGCATAATTTCTTTCATTTATGATAGGAGACAATCTTATTTATTTCTTACTTCTTCTTTAATGTAGTTATTTTTATACCTTCTTCTTCCTTTGGGGAACTTTGTCTATGCTCAAGACCTACAAATATTACACAATTTTTTAGTTTTAAAAACACGAGGCTTTCTAACCTATTTTGATATCTCGATCATCAATTCTTCTTGCTATGTGTGTATCTCCCTTTGATTGCCTTTATAAGACAATATTTCCTCATCTCTCCTTATAACATATTTCAGATTTTGTTCATTTTCAAGGATTTTAAAAGGAACTCCTACATTTCCCTCTATATTTATGATTGCTGCAGATGAATGTCTACCTTCATCATTCCTATGACCCACAACCATACACAAAATATCAATTTCAAAATAATAAGCCTTCCTACCATCACTTTGTGTATTTACTTTCAGATTCTCGTTCTTCACATCGTCTATGAGACATAATGAATATTTGTCCATCATCTCCATCGTTTTATTCTTCAAGGAATGCTCTTTGATCTAGTTCCCAATAATGAACTATATCTTACTCTCACTCATACTCAACTGCCCTAAGTTCTTGATCGCTCAAATGTGCACTCAACACATGACTCAACTTCTTTCTCATAGTCATCACATACAAATATTTAACAATATAATGGATTTTCTTCTTAATATCCCATCCATATATTTGGTCTTCATTCTCTATCTCATGTAGCATCATATTCACCACACTAAGTCTTTCTTTCAATAATCCATCTTTCAATCAATTTCCTCTTAGTTCATCCTTCTTCTCCCTATTTCATCTACTTTGGCATCTTCCTCATGAACCCTTAGTATTACTTACTCTCAAACATTTCTTTCTTCTTCTCCATGAAATTCTCCATGCTCACTATCATTGGAAAACAAGCCTCTACTAGAAACCTCATGAAGATTCTCGCATTGGAATTCTGTCTTTTGGTATCACTCGTTCTTTCCTCTAGAACCTCTAGATATTTGTCTACTCTTGTATACTTTTGCACATTTCTCACCTCTGTTTATAACTTCTCTAATTCTCTTCACTTCCCTTGAGGAACTTTGTCCTCTTCCCTTTCCAGCCTTAGTTAGAACTTTCTCTCTGCTACAACTCTTCTCTACAACAATTATCTTCCTTTTACTACTACCTGCAACCACCAATTTCATTAGCTTTATGAAAATAAGAATGTAAGACTAGCTACCTATCAGGTCTCATGACATTGAGGTTTTAAAATCTCATGCATTCTTTTCTTTAATAGGTTTTTCTGTCAATTCTCCATAACTCTACTTTATGCTATAAATTTCTCCAATATACACCAAATCCATTGGTTTTGTATCCTCTCTCTTCATTCTTACTTTGGTTGCTTTGCCTGAAATCCTTCTGAGGATTCTCTACCACTAAAATATTTACAGTTTTTACTGGCTGAAAATCTCGTGTCACACAAACACTTCCCTTTTTCTCAAACCCAAAGAGTGGATATTTCTCCTTTGATACCACTTGATGCATTCATCCTTATTTTTTATTTGGCCCTTGGATTTGTTGCTATTATTTCCATTTTTTTCCCTATTCATTTTGTCCTCCAAGTCCTGCTTAATGTTTCCTAGCTTCTCAATGTCACTTGCCAATTAAAACTGAATATTTTCAACTATGTGCAATGGTGCTCCACCACTCATTGGCGAACTTTGGCCTTCAACATTCTCCAATAGAATTCAGTGACATATCGCTTGGAAGTAAGGTGTTGGGATTCGATGGCCAATGGTATAATGAAAGTGATAACTGGTTTTTCATTTTGTTAGGGTCATTAGGATTATGTTGAATTTATAAAATTTATTGGGGTTGCTATCCTGATGGTTGAACCCAAAATTTTTCATGGGTCATAACCCAAAATATTTCTCAAATTTCTCACTAGTCAAGATCCACTCAAAATTTGAAGTGGGCTTCATGAACAACAAAGGTTTATCTTCTTTACCAACCCAAACTCTATGTAAAGCTCGACTAGCCTCCTTAATTACATGTTTTTGATAATATTCTGAATAAAAAAAGATGATTTCCATTGCCTTGATATTACTACAAAACATATATAGGTTGGATGCATCTTGCAGTAAACCACTGAATACAATTTAATCTCACATGCTTAAGTGTAATTTGACCCACTATTCAATATTCCTAACACTATCTCCTAACCTCCATGGGTATTTACTTATATAAATTGTCTTTCTTGCAAACTATTTCTTGTTATAATGAGATTTCCCTACCTCTAACAAGAATTTTAAACCCTTTCATACTCTTATGGCCAATATTACTAGACATCACATTTCTCCCTACTCCCATAATCAATTTCAAGAAAAACACATACACAAATCCATTCATACTTAACAAAATACATGTAATTTCTCTTAGAGGAAAGGATATTCAAGAAAGCAAATAAACATGACTTTCATCAATCCATAATTTATACATAGGATAACACCCTGATCTTAGAACATGGGCATACTATGTCCCTGCTTCGACCTCTTTATTAATTACAAACTAACAAATCCCTTGTTATTTTTCTTCCTATTCCCTACAAAATTATATGTTAGGCATGTTAAATTTCCTCTCTTAGCATGTTCTATTTCTATTTTATACACATATATGGCCTAGAAAATATATAATTATAACTTAGAAATGTTACTAACATATTCCTTTATCCAATTACCCTTCTCCCTCTTTCTAGAAGCTTCATCAGACTTTGTATCTTTTACAATATGCCACATGGAAAACCTAACAACCTGTAGAAAATTCCTACTGTAGATCACCTGATAATGCAATATACTAAAGCAAAATACTTGATCTACTTCTACAAACAAATTCCAGAATCTTATTCGATTTTGAGCAAGATGAAATAAAACACATATAATAGAGAATGAGAAATCAATCACACATGAGCACAAAAGAATACTCTGTGGAAAGCCTCAATTAAAAAACCCCTATCTCTGTATTATCATACAAGTGGAAATATGTCGAGATTACACAAAGCTTTAGCTCATAAGCTATCCAACTCTCAGTACAATCCCTCAATACAACTCATAGAGTGAATAGACAGAACATATTTCTTCCTCCATTCATCCAAGCCTCCTATTTCCTTGCGCAGTTTCTCCTGGGGTCCAATGTTGCCACCTATGTGAATTGGCCTCATCACACACTCATCAAGCTCAGAAGCAACTACGTAATCTCCAAGGAATGAATTCCTCTTGCATGCAAGAGATATGCTCAATGGAATATTCCTGCAATTGATAGTACATTGTCCCATCATCTGATCTCAATTGGGTCTTTGGCTGAACTGACATGCATGAGTTATTTATGAGAGAATATTCAGTTATCTAAAGTGCAGCATTTACATGCATGCATGCATTAACTAACTGAACCCACAGTTAGTTCAACAAACTATTTGAACCAATCTAACTGGACTTAACTTAGTTGACTGAGCTAACTAATTACAACTCAAAGTACAACTCATCCTGATCTCCTTTAATCAAGGGATAACTTCCTCAATCAAAGGGGAAACTGTTGCATGTCCTCACATAGACCTCATGTTTGGTTTTCTACAACTAATTAACTCAAGATGAATTAATTAATTATTTTACAAACAACTACTAAGATCAAATTCAAATTTTAATTCTCAATTTCAGTTTAGGGACTAACTAAAATTGGAATGTATCTCGAAATTCTGTTTATAGTAGTGCTATGTTTAGCACTTCTATTTTTAGCATTTATTGTTGCTATTTTCAAAACTCCCTCTCCATAAGAAAGGGATTATCAGTTACCCCAATCCTGTCTCTGTGGAACTCAAACTTGCCTTAGTCAAAATATCTGCATCTTGTTCTTCGGTTGAAACATACAACAACAACATGATCCTCTTCACCACACAGTCTTGAAGATGATGATACCGGATATCAATGTTATTGGACCTACCATGAAAAACAGGATTCTCAGAGAGTTTGATACAACTATGATTATCGAAGTAGATCATAATTGGATCCATCCTCTAACCAAACAATCCCACTAGAATGTTTGGCATCCAAATATCCTCACATGCTACATGACTGGAAGCCATGTATTCAGCCTCTGCTGAGCTAAGTGCAAATGACCTATATTTCTTGCTGTACCAGGAAATTGTAGTTGAATCATGGTTGAAGATTCCTCCAGAACTGCTCTTCTAGTTTGATGGACTCCCTGCTCAATCTACATTTGTGAAGCCCTGAAGCTTCACTCCCTCTATTCGTATGTACCACAATCCATATTGAGATGTGCCTCTGAGGTATCTCAACACATGCTTCGTTGCCTTCCAAAACATCTTGGTTGGCTAAACCATAGTTTGGTTCAACTGGTTCACGGTAAAGCATAAGTTTGGTCATGTGTTCACTAGATACATCAATGAACCCACCAGCTATCGATAAACACTAACAGCTACTACCTCACCCAAAGTAGCATCCTCCTTCCTCCAGTTACCAACTAGACGAGTATGTATGGGATTTCACTTCTCCATGTGGAATCACTTGAGTATCTCATTGGAATACTTGCCTTGAGACAGAAATACTTCCGCATCTTTCTACCACACTTCCATGCCTAGAAAGTAGCGCATAAGACCCATGTATTTCATCTTGAACTCTCTTGCAAGGTCCTCCTTGCTAGACTTGATCAACTTATCGTCATCTACCAAAATCAGGTCATACACATAAAGAACAATGATCAATGGCTTACCTTCTACCATGATGTGGTAAAGGTTCACATCTACTTCACTCTTGGTAAAGTACAACCCAGTGAAACAGTTGTCGATCCTGGTGTACCAAGCACGAGGTGCTTGCTTCAACTTGTACAAAGCCCTCTTGAGTCAGCACACATGCGACTCATGGTCGAAGGACTCAAAACATTTCGATTATTAATGTACACCTCTTCCTCAATATTCCCATTGAGGAACACAGTCTTCACATCGATCTGATGGATATTCCGACCCCTCTGAGTTGATAGTGCCAACATCAATATGATAGATGAGTACCTTGCTACAGGAGCACAATTCTCATCTTAGTCGGTCCCCTCGACCTGTGAGAAACCACAAGCAACAAACCTTGCCTTATTTTTCTCAACATTGCCATTAGCTACCTACTTTACCTTGTAAAGCCATCAGGAACTCACCATTAACTTGTCCTGAGGTCTAGGGACAACATCCCAAACATAGTTCTGAATGATGGAGTCGTACTCCTCCATCATTGCATCAAACCAGACTGGTTGCTGCACTGCTTCCTCAAAAGAAGAAGGCTTGGTGTCTACACACTCCCCAACGAGGGCCATGTAGCCAGTGTACCGCTCGGGTGACCTCCTCTATCTACAATGAAAAGATGGTTCTCCCACATTCTCTCGCACATCCATCATCAACCTGTCAACTTCCCTTGAGCATTTTTGCCCATCTTTGGAAGACTCAACATGAGTGGATGTCTCCACTCTCGGATCCTCTGCATGCGGCTTCTCCGCATCAGTATGAGGCTCCTCCTCCTTAGGAACTAAAATTTCCTACTCTGCATGCAACTTGAGCTCACTCTCAAGTGATACTCGCATGGCTTTTTGCTCGTCAAACTTTAGATCTCTTTGTACCATTGTCCTCTGACTAGTAGGTAGGAACACCTGATAGTTGGGGGGTGTATCAGTGTATCCCACAAGTATCCCCAACTTAGCTATTGGATCTAGCTTTTTCCAAGCATGTTTGGTGACATGGAAATAAATCGATGATCCAAAGCTCCTGAAGTGACTCACATCTGGTCGCTTCCCAGAAAAGGCTTCCATTGGTGTCTTCATCCCCAATATATGGTGCGAGCTTTTGTTTTGCAAGTATACTGTTGTATTGCATGCCTTAGGCCACAAATGAAGTGGTAGGCTTTGGTCATGCAACATCCCTTGAGTTGCTCCCACAATCGATCTGTTCTTCCTTTCAGCCACCCCATTATGCTATGGGTTATGGGGTGTCGTCAACTCTTGTTTAATTTCTTCTGCTACGCAAATCTCCTTAAACTGTTGGCAGACATACTCTCCACCATTTTTGCTATGCAAGGCTTTTATGTTCATTCCAGATTCTTTTTCTGTCAAGGCTTTTAACTCACAAAACCTTATGAAGGTATGATCCTTATTTTGCTTAAAGTAGATCCAACATCTACAAGAAAAATCATAAATAAAAATAACATGGTACCTTTGTTTAGCGGTGGAGGCTGTAGAGAATGGTCCACACACATTTGTGTGAACTCACTCCAGGATTGCTCCAACTCTACTATCTTGATCCTGAAAGGAAGATTTCGTATACTTACCCAAGGTACAACCTTTGCATGTATCCATCTACTCCAATTTTCCCTTGGGAAGTCCAGTAGAAATCTGTTACATGATATTCAAGGCCCCATGGCGCAAGTCACCCAATCTTATATGCCATAGCTCACCAACATCTTGGCTCCGCACCATCTCTGCTTTGGAACTCAATGCAGCACAGTCATCTACCTCTAGCTTGTAGAGATTCTTTACTTGAATACCAATCATCTTGGTCTGTCCAGTGCCGATATGCCTCAGGAATATCCTTCCTTTACTAAAAACTACATCATAGCCTTTGTCTACCAGTGTAGCAATAGACACGAGATTCTTCTATAGACCCGGTACATACTTTACATTAGTTAGGGTGAGAGGAGTTCCATGCTCCCTCTAAAACACAATTGTACCTTCACCTGAAACACGGTGCTTTCCATCATCGCCCATCTCGATCTGCATCTAGATATCCTTCTCCTCCAGGGTACTGAAAAGGTTCTTGTCGTCGGACAAGTGGAAAGACGCTCCATTGTCTAGGTACCAAACACATCCCACCATGGATGAAGCCATGCATGTGATGAGAGAGAAATCCAATTTGAATTGTGAGGCCAGTGCCTCACTATCTGATCCCTTCAAGGATCCCTTCTTGGATTTTTTCTGTGGACAATTCGTAGCATAATGGCCCATCTCATGACAATGAAAGCATCGCACTTTCGATTTTTCAAACTTCTTCCCACCATTGGAAGAACTGGATTTGGAATGGGATGCCTTCCCTTTCCCTTTCCTCGCCTTACTTGCTAAGGCTAGATTTTCTTCATCATCTTGCTTTGATGAAGATCCATCTCTAGTGCTTCTTCTTATCTCCTCTTGCATCAGATCTGACCAAAGTCATTCACAATCTGGGAGTTTCTCTCTTCCATTAACCGAGCATTGGTAGCTACACTGGCTCATAGGAAGACCGAGGAGAGAAAGAATCACCATGTCATCATCGGCTGTCGTGATCCCTACACTTCTAAGTTCATCCCTACAAGTGGTGAGCTTGTTTAGATATGTAGAGATCATGTCGCCCTTTTCACACTTCATTTTCCAAAGCTTGTCTTTCAGGGCCAACTTCCTTTGATCACTGTTGTTATGATATAGATCCTTCAATATTTTCCACATTGAAAACCGTGTCTCCTTCCCATGGAGACTCGAGACTATGTGGTCTCCAACTCCCTCCAGAAGGATTCTCCTTGCTCTAGCCACACATTTCTTCCATTGCGCCAATTCTGTAGCATTAGATGTTGCTAGCTTGGGGACTTCTTGATCAATGAAGTCCTTCAAACTGTTGTCCTGTAATACTAATTCCATGTGATCCTTCGAGGCCATATAATTCGAGCTGCCATGAAGGGAATACTCGAGTCTTAAACCGTTGAACGCCACTAGTGAAATTTGAGATGTGATAAGAATTCAAATTCTATAATCACGAACTTCAACCTTCAGACTTCTCCCTTATTTGTATAATGTTCTTCACTTTGATCACCTTTGCTCTTATACCATGTAAAAGATTCCCACTGTAGATCACCTGATAATGCAATATACTAAAGCAAAATACTTGATCTACTTCTACAAACAAACTTGCAGAAGCTTAATGGATTTTGAGCAAGATCAAATAGAACACATATAACAGAGAATGAGAAATCAATCACACATGAACACAGAAGAATACTCCAGGGAAATCCTCAGCTAAAAAACCCCGATCTTTGTATTATCATACAAGTGGAAATATGTTCGGATTACACAAAGCTTTAGCTCATAAGTTATCCAACTCTCAGTACAATCCCTCAATACAGCTCACAGACTGAATAGACACAACGTATGTCTTCCTCCAATCCTCCAAGCCTCCTATTTCCTTGCGCAGTTTCTCCAAGGGTCCAATGCTGCCACCTATGTGAATTGGCCTCATCACACATTCATCAAACTTAGAAGTAATTGCACAATCTCCAAGGAATGAATTCCTTCTGCATGCAAGAGATATCTTCAATGGAATATTCCTACAACTGATAATACACTATCCCATCATCTGACCTCAACTGGGTCTCTGACTGAACTGACATGCATGAGTTATTTATGAGAGAATATTTAGTTATCCGAAGTGCAGCAGTTACATGCATGCATGCATTAACTAACAGAACTCACAATCAATTCAACAAACTATTTGAACTAATCTAACTGGACTTAACTTAGTTAACTGAGATAACTAATTACAACTCAAAGTACAACTCATCCTGATCTCCTTTAATCAAGGGATAACTTCCTCAATCAAAGGGGAAACTGTTGCATGTCCTCATACAGACTTCCTCATACAGACTTCATGTTTGATTTTCAATAACTAATTAACTCAAGATGAATTAATTAATTATTTTACAAACAATTGCTAAGATCAAATTCGAATTTTAATTTTCAGTTTTAGTTCAGGGACTAACTAAAATTGGAATGTATTTTGAAATGCTATTTATAGCAGTGCTATTTTTAGCACTTTTATTTTTAGCATTTCCTGCTACTATTTTCAACAAAACCTAGATTTTTTCTAGATTCTGGAAACTTGTTTTTACATAAAAGTTGTCTATTTCAAAATTTAGATAAATTTTATTTGATGGAAATCTCTCACTTTTGGGAAAATTTCATGACCCCGTATGGTTTAGTCAAAACAATTTCTTAGGGGTTAATGATCCTGCATCAAGAAGTGAAAACGTGTGATAGATAAAGATGCATGGAATTACTAAAACAAAATTGACCATTTTGGAAAATAAACTAATATGCATTTTATAATGCTATAAATTGAATCAATAATATCACAATTCTCATTATTGTAATCTTAATTTTAGGTTTTGTAACATTAACAAGGCTCATTTTTTCCAAATTTTATACTCAAAATTTTAGGTTTTGTAACATTAACAAGGCTCATTTTTTCCAAATTTTATACTCAAACTTAATAAAGAACATACAAGTTAGAAAAAATTTCCAAACTTAAATTTTTTTATAATCCCATGTGAACCAAAGAAAAACTATGCATTATCTTTATAATGGACTTGATCAAGCTTGTACAAGATTGTTGGATTGTTGAGAGATTTGCAGTCAATTCTTCATTAAGTGTTTTTTCCCCATTATCCATCATAGTAGTGGGTATGTAATGATTTACATACTATGTGGTTGAGGGATCCACTAATGTCTTGAGATAATAACCATATTAGATACCAAATCCATAATAATGTCATGAATTTTAATAGGAAAGCACATAAAATTATGAATGTAACAAAATAACTATGAATCGATATATTTGATACTATTTGTGAGATGGAATATGTGAACATGAAAAAATAAATATGACTTGAATTCCTTGGTTTGTTTCATGTATATTATTTACACTTCAAAATTGACATTCAACAATTCATATGTAATTAATCTTACTAATAAACTCCTAATGTCATTACAATTTACATCTAAAGCATATGACTAGTTGTTTTGGTTTTTTATAAAGCCAAGAGTGGAGTCAAAGATAACAAATAAAATGGAATTAAAGTAACAAAGGAAATTCATTATGGTGAATGTGGGGCTAAAAACATGCAATGCGATTCCAATTCAAATTTCCATATTGACAAGTCTAATTTGCAATGCTCATAATAGATGAATTCAAGTGGGGATTCACAAAGACATGTATAATCTTCTTTTATAATATTTTATTAAATCGCATATAAAATAGAGCCTAGATTAATATGGTGGTAAGATGTTTACTTAGACATGATCTATGCAACGGATTTAAAATTATGGAAGGATAGGTCATGACACTCACACCATATTTTGGAACATATTAGAGCCAACTAGAATCTAGATTATTTTAGTATTTAGATGCCAAATGAAATTATTTTGTGATTACCTTATGCTCATTGACAATCCAGAAATTGGAAATGAGGATATTGATGGGTCATTGAAAATATGAAACTTATTTTGATATTTTATAATATTTTTAGTCCTTAAAAAATGACAAGTGGTTTTCAAAATTCACATTTTTTAAAGAGCATTTTCTAAACTACCCATTGCAGAACAAGTTTAAAGTCATTTGAAAGGTTTATTTTTTTATCAATACTCCCTTTATTCTCACTCTAAATTTCAACACATGCATGATTAACTTTGACCCACTTACGGAAGTCATGTAGTTATCCTTTTCATTTCTTGGAAAATCTTCAACCTTCCCAAAATAACCAAGTATTCCTCGCAACATCCTCTTACTTGGTATTAAATAAATTTAGTCTATCACATTTCCCTTTTTTTTACTTTTATGTATTTTTTTGACGTAAAATGTAATTTTTAATAGAGAGATATTGTTAATGAATAGGAGAGAGGATAGTGTAAACATGTTATGATTTGGATTCTTTCTCATCTTTATTCAATCATTTTTCAAATTTGATTAAAAATTTAGAAAGGTAGTTGGAATTATAGATTTAAATAGTTGAGATTGTATAATCTAAATGGAAAAATGGATCACGGTTCCACTTTTTTTGACATAATATGTAACTTTTTCTAGAGAGATATTGTTATTGAATAGGAGAGAGTATAGTCTAACATGTTATGTTTTGGATTTTTTTGGTCATATTTATTTAATCATTTTTTAAATTTGACCAAAAATTTAGAAAAATAGTTAGAATTATAGATTTAAATAATTGATAGCGTATAATCCAAATGGAAGTGGTTTTTGAGGACATTGAATCAAACAAAGTCTTTCCGTAGAAATCACGAGAGAATTTTTTGGCAGACACGTTTAGAACCAACAAGTGTGGTTCATCATTAGGACCACATGAAGAGGCAGACCATGGCAAGGTCTGCTTCTTCATTTGGTCCTCATGATGAACCACACTTGTTGGTTCTAAACGTGTCGTCCGCGAAAAAATTCACTCATGTGATTTCTACTGAAAGACTTTGTTTAATTCATTATGGATCGCAAAAACTTGAATAAAGACATTGAATCAATTTGTGCATTCACAAATGCAAATTTTGAGAGTGAAAATTTTCAATTTCACCATAAATTATATATCCAAATTCTAATAATAACTCCTGAAAAATTTCCAAATTATAAAACTTTTAGACTTATTCAATATAACATAGAACATAGATTTTGCACACCAAATCTATATTGAGTAATCTATTAACATGAAACATTATTACATATTTATAAATTAATATTTTGACTTAAACTAGACACTATCTTCTTAACAAGATGTTAAGAGAATACCTCACACGGCATCAAAATAGGAGTCAACAACTGAAAGAATCATTAGTGTCCAACTATATATAATAATTTCATAAAACTAAAACCAAAGCCATTCACATAGACAAATTCTACTTTGCAATGACGCTGAAATAAAAATTTCGATACTTGCAATAATCAACATTTACCAATCTGATTGCAGTAGTAATATTTCTATGAAACCATAACAAATTTTAGAAGTCAAAATAAAAATTATAACACCGATACTAAAATTTATGTTGGGTTTAAAGAACCTTGGCTCACTGTAATTATGGTCACATACATTGTTGAATGCTATGTGTTTATCTATTTGCAGCCCATACTTCTAGTGGACATCGAAGATTTATCATGCAATTCAGTGGGCCACGGAACACATTCAGTGGGTTTACGATGAATACAACTTCAGATGCGAAATTAAACACATTCAGTGGGTTTAAACCCACCGGACACAAAATTTTATAACATTGAACGAAAATTCTATATAATGTCCTTGAAATAAACTCGAAAACAGACGCAATTGCAATGGCTGGAGTAAGTGGCATATGATATAAATTCCCTGAGTCCCTATAGCATTGCCAAAGTGACAAGCAAGATGCTACCGTTCTGATAACATTTCATAAAATAAAGAAGATGCCAAGGAAACCAATCCTAAGTATGCAAGGAAAAAGATCCGCCAAGCTATTTGACAAGACACGAAAGCGTTCCAGTATCCCCCTAAGTTGTGCCTGAAATGGTGGTCTTCTTCATGCAGGTGTCCAAAATCTCCGTTGATAATCAGTCCCACCATACACACCATAGCTGTCACCATCAATACAAATGGGAACGCTATGACAATAACGATGGGACTTTCGTATTCAGCAACCTCTAGGAATGCTGCGCTGGCCAGTGGGATAAAAATGCCCACAATGGTGAAGACAAAGCCCAAAATGAAGTGGCCTCTGTTTACTCCTCTTGGTCTCTCGCCGGTGGACCAGAGTCCGGAAAAAGCAGCACTACTGAGAACACGTTCGATCGAAATCAAAGGACAATATGTTGTCCTGGTAGCAAGTAAAAATATAACGAATAATTGACTGCAAATAGAGGAGGCTTTGAAGAAAAGACGCATATTGGAGACATAAGGGGGTGAGATCATAGCTGCCAGTGCACCCAATAATGAAGTTACGTGAAGATATCCAAAGGTAACAGTCGATGATCTTCTGTGCCGATCCATTATGGGAAGCAACGGCATAGGCAACCCTATGGTTAACACAAGCCAGCGTAGCAATGTGCCATGTAAAAAGCGGAACTGGATCAACAGCATCCCAGAGCACAATCCCAGCAGCCAAGAAATAACACAAATGATAACTACCAACCATTGCAGCTTTCTCCCATTTCTATCAGGTATGTCATGGCCATGTACTCTTTCAGGATTGATTTGATTTTGCTCTCCCTCCACTTCCATCTTAGCATGCGAGAAGAAACTTATGAAATGTTCCCGTCAAACAGCAAGTGATATTGATGAGAGATCTGTTTCTCTGGTTTAATGTTTTGATTAACTATATATAAGACTCTTAGTATTTATGTTTGGAAGTAATGCTTCTATGTCGTGTAGTTGTCATTATGAGTCTCTAAGCATCAATTTAGAAGGTGTTGATTCCTATGTAATGAGTTGGAGTCATGATTTAGATGTCTCGAAGTAAGTGTGTATGTGTAGTTGTCATTGTGAGTCCCTAGGCATAAATCTAAAAGGTGGTGATTCCTATATAGTGAGTTGGAGTCATGATATTCTTCTATGTGATGTGTAGTTGTCATTGTGAGTCCCTAGGCATCCCTATAGAAGATGTTGTTGCTATGTAGTGAGTTGGAGTCATGATCTAGATGTGTCTAAGTCCATGTGCTATGTATAGTTGTCATTGTGACTCCCTAGGCATTGTGAGTTCCTAGGCATAAATCTAAAAGGTGTTGATTCCTATATAGTGAGTTGGAGTCATGATATCCTTCTATGTGATGTGTAGTTGTCATTGTGAGTCCCTAGGCATCCCTATAGAAGATGTTGTTGCTATGTAGTGAGTTGGAGTCATGATCTAGATGTGTCTAAGTCCATGTGCTATGTATAGTTGTCATTGTGACTCCCTACGCATTGTGAGTCCCTAGGCATAAATCTAAAAGGTGTTGATTCCTATATAGTGAGTTGGAGTCATGCTATGTAGTGAGTTGGAGTCATGATCTAGATGTGTCTAAGTCCATGTGCTATGTATAGTTGTCATTGTGACTCCCTAGGCATTGTGAGTCCCTAGGCATAAATCTAAAAGGTGTTGATTCCTATATAGTGAGTTGGAATCATGATATCCTTCTATGTGATGTGTAGTTGTCATTGTGAGTCCCTAGGCATCCCTATAGAAGATGTTGTTGCTATGTAGTGAGTTGGAGTCATGATCTAGATGTGTCTAAGTCCATGTGCTATGTATAGTTGTCATTGTGACTCCCTAGGCATTGTGAGTCCCTAGGCATAAATCTAAAAGGTGTTGATTCCTATATAGTGAGTTGGAGTCATGATATCCTTCTATGTGATGTGTAGTTGTCATTGTGAGTCCCTAGGCATCCCTATAGAAAATGTTGTTGCTATGTAGTGAGTTGGAGTCATGATCTAGATGTGTCTAAGTCCATGTGCTATGTATAGTTGTCATTGTGACTCCCTACGCATTGTGAGTCCCTAGGCATAAATCTAAAAGGTGTTGATTCCTATATAGTGAGTTGGAGTCATGCTATGTAGTGAGTTGGAGTCATGATCTAGATGTGTCTAAGTCCATGTGCTATGTATAGTTGTCATTGTGACTCCCTAGGCATTGTGAGTCCCTAGGCATAAATCTAAAAGGTGTTGATTCCTATATAGTGAGTTGGAATCATGATATCCTTCTATGTGATGTGTAGTTGTCATTGTGAGTCCCTAGGCATCCCTATAGAAGATGTTGTTGCTATGTAGTGAGTTGGAGTCATGATCTAGATGTGTCTAAGTCCATGTGCTATGTATAGTTGTCATTGTGACTCCCTAGGCATTGTGAGTCCCTAGGCATAAATCTAAAAGGTGTTGATTCCTATATAGTGAGTTGGAGTCATGATATCCTTCTATGTGATGTGTAGTTGTCATTGTGAGTCCCTAGGCATCCCTATAGAAAATGTTGTTGCTATGTAGTGAGTTGGAGTCATGATCTAGATGTGTCTAAGTCCATGTGCTATGTATAGTTGTCATTGTGACAGATTAGAAGGTATTGATTCCTATGTGGTGAATAACAGTCATGATCTAGTTGTGTAGAGTGTTACATGTACTTGTCATTGTGAGTCCCTAGGCATTAATCTAGAAGGTGTTGATTCCTATGTAGGGAGTTAGAGTCATGATCTAGATGTGTCTAAGTCCATGTCTTATATATAGTTGTCATTGGGAGTTCCTAAGCATCACTCTAAAAGGTGTTGATTCCTATGTAGTGAGTTGAAGTCATAATTTAGATGTCTGTTATGTCTTATATATATGTAACAGTTGTGATGAATAAGAATATAACTGGTGTACATTTGCTCTTTGTGTTTATTTCTTAATTTCTAACATGGTATGGGCTTATCTCAGCCCTATTGCAATTTATTTCTGGTGTGTTTTGTGTGAAATTTATGTGTAATATGTGGGTATCTTGACATTAGATATAATTGGATCATTTAAGCTAAGGAATCAAGGGCCATTTTCATAAGCTTCTTAGTTGGAATTGGGTTCTGGTTCAGAAAATGCTGTGTTTGACGTAGTTGACAATGTTTGACGTAGTTGACAATGTCTCCTATGGGATTCTAGGATTCATTATGAAGCTTACTTAAGAGAGTTAGGTCAGAGCTGGATCATGGAGAATTGCTGGCTGTTACTGCAAAATTTTGAAAAATTGACTTAAAATTATAATTCTATACCTAAATATCATAAACAATTTTTAAATTTAGTTATTATTTAATATTAATTTATAAATATTAAATCTTTAAAAATTATTAATTGCTAACCATTATTATGAAAATTCATCCGCATAAGAACAATAGCGTTGATCTAAATAAGAAGAATAATAACCAGTAAAAATATAACGATCAGTACTTTATTAAAATATGTTTTATAACCTATTGCTAATTTAAGTTTGTAATTTATAAATATATCAAATATCTTCATTAGCCCCAGCGTTGAAGAAATGAGCCGTTGATGGGAAGCGTTGAAGTCTGCGTTAATAGTACATAAAGGGAATCCAAGAAGAAGTTAGATATAAGACTGTGGCAATCAACTTTCCAATAAATGATGAATGGTTAAAGATTTGGATAAATGACTTATGATTGCAGGTCCCTGGATTGATAAATATAAAAACGATTTTTCTAAAGACCCAGAAACCATTTTCATCGGTTTCTTTGAGACCATTTTCATTTCATTATTATAATTGGATAAATGGTTCTAATAAAAAAATACTACTATATGGCAACATTTATTCTCACAAAAACTAGATAAGTTTTTTAGAGCATCCCTAAGTGAATTTTAACATAGGAAAAATGAGGTTTTATTCATGTTACTTGGAGGTTTAGTTATCAACATATCTATTAAGCATGGTTAGATATCCGTAGTGTCATATCTTAAGAACTAAAGGGTAAAAGTTTTTTATTTTTATTTTATTATTATTATTATTATTATTATTATTATTATTATTATTGATGAGTTGATTTAAGAATTATTATTATATATTTGAAGGTATTTATATATGATTTTTTTTAGTTAAAATGTGAAATTAGTAAGATTTGAATTTCCCTTACATATAATACTTCTATTTTATAGTCATAACTAATTGAGTTGTCTCAAAATTGATGTAGTGACTTATATTATTAAACTTATAAATAATAATAGTAAAATTTTAAAAATACAACCAAATAAATAATAATAAATAAATTGAAATACCATAATAAATAAAAGGTAAAAAAAAGTAAATATAGACAAAAAAAAATAAAAAAATTACGTGCATAAATCTATTCTAATTCCAAATATATTAAAGTGTTGAGATTGATCAAATCTCTCAGAGTGAAAACTTTTTTTAAATTGCAAAATTTAACAAAATGTTTACACTTTTATAGATTTAATTAACCTTGAACATTGACACTTCATAATGTTGTTGGTGAACCTAATTGTTTTCAATAAGCTTGTAAAGTCGAGCACAGTAAAGAATGGAATAAAGCAATTGAAGAAGAAATGAACTCTTTGCAGGAAAATAAAACTTGGGAGTTAGTAAACCTCCCAAAAGGTAGAAATGCTCTACAAAACAAATGGGCGTATAGGATTAAGCACGAAGGTGACGAAAAGGAGAGGTATAAAGCAAGACTAGTAGTGAAAGGTTTTACCCAAAAAGAAGGTATTGTCCTCACTGAAATTTTTTCACTTGTTGTTAAAATGTCATCCATGACAGTCATTCTTGGTCTAGTTGCTGCTTTAGAATTAGAATGTGAACAGTTAGATGTAAAAACTACTTTCCTTCAAGGTGAATTGGAGGAAGAAATTTATATGGAGGAGCTAGAAGGCTTCATAGAAAAAGGCAAAGAATGCCTTGTTTGTAGGTTGAAGAAGAGTCTCTATGGGTTGAAACAGGCACCTCGATAAGGGTACAAGAAATTTGATTCATTCATGTTGGAACATGGTTTTCAAAGGTTGGAAGCTGTCTATTGTGTCTATATCAAGAGGTATGATCAACGAAAGTATATCATATTATTGTTATACGTGGATGACATGTTGATTGTTGGGCATGATAAGAATAAGATCAATAGGTTGAAGAAAGATTTGGGTAGCAAATTTGTAATGAAGGATTTGGGACTAGCACAACAGATATTGGGCATGCAGATTATGTGTGATAGGAAAAACAAAAGGTTGTGGCTGTCACAAGAAAAATATATCAAGAAGGTGCTTGATAGGTTTAATATGAAGGATGTCAAGCGAGTTGGTACACCACTTGTAGCCCACTTCAAGCTGAGTACTGAATTATGTCATAGTAATGACAAAGAGAAAGAAGAGATGAGCAGAATTCCTTGTGCTTTAGCAATTGGCAGTTTGATGTATGCCATGGTATGTACACGACCAAACATTGCATATTCAGTGGGAGTAGTGAGCAGGTTCCTTACCAATCCAGGCAAACAACATTGGTAAGAAGTAAAATTGATTTTAAGGTATCTCAAGGGTACTAGTCATTATTGTTTATGTTTTAGTCATGATGAGACTGTGCTTGAAATATTTACAGATGGAGATATGGTTGGAGATATGGATACCAGAAAGTCCACTACAGGTTATTTGTATACATTTGCAGGTGTAGCAGTATCTTGGGTGTCAACGCTACAAAGAATAGTAGCCCTCTCTTCAACAGAAGCAAAGTATATAGCTGCAACAGAAGCTTGTAAAGAGATGTTGTGGGTACAATGATTCCTAGGAGAGATAGGAATAAAGCAGGAAAAGTATGTGTTATATTGTGATAGTCAGAGTGTCATTCACTTGGCCAAAAACCCAGCATTTCATTCAAAAACCAAGCACATTGACTTAAGCTACCATTGGATCTGGCATGTGTTGGAGGAAGAACAATTACCCTTGGAAAAAGATCCATACAGATAAGAACCCTGCTGATATGCTCACTAAGATTTTACCACGAAATAAACATGAGTTATGTAGAGGCATGGTAGGAATTGACTTGATGACTCTTATTTGGCTTCAAGTGGGAGAATGTTAAGTGTGAAGCCAAATTCACAAAGGATTCTAGATCAGATCTTTCTAGATCTCTAGGATTCTAGATCTTTCTACACCGCCATTAGTTTCTAGAATCACATGCAGGATTCTAGATCCTCCTACACCGTGAGTGATTTCTAGATCATTACAGATCTCCATCTGAATCACACACGGGATTCTAGATCCTTCTTCTGCCTCTATAAATTTGTAATTTCTTTGGCCAAGGAAAGCAAGCCAAAGCCCAAGCCTGTTATGTAATGCCAAGTAATTTCTTTCTCCAGTGATTGTTTTATCTATTCCATTGTTTCTGATTAAGTAATATTGTTGCTTCTCCATTTGTTTGTTTCTATGAAATTATTCTCTGTTATTGCCGTCTAAGTCTCTGGGTATAAATCCGCTGGGTGTTATGTATGTTCTGGTCTAACAACTGGTATCAGAGCCAAGTTAGAATATCCACCGTGCAAACCGCTTAGTGCCATCACCTTGCTCTGGAAACATTCGTTAAAACGTTGGTTGTTACCCCTGGAGCTGTTGAAGGATCTGTCCAGGCAATAATTAAGGAATGTTGGAACTAAAAGATAGTTGCTGCAAGAAAAACAAGGCCGTGGATCTATGTTGAAAAGTGTTGCTGGAGTTTGAAACATGGACATTCGTGGAGATTGGAGTTGAAATGTGGTGTTCATATGGAGACACTGAGTGGGGCTAATTTTGCCCTATGGAAATCACAGATGGAGGATATACTAATTTTAAAGGATGAGTATTTGCTGATTGAGGGCACAACAAAGAAACCCTCATCGATGACAAATGAAGAGTGGAATAAGCTAGATAGAAAGTAAATTGCAACAATCTGCCAATATTTAGCAAAGAATGTTTATTTCAATGTCCCTGGAGAAAAGACAACTGAAGGATTATGGAAGAAGCTCAATGATCTATATGAGAAGAACACATCATCAAACAAAGTGTTCTTGATGAAGAAGCTTTATAATCTCAAAATGAAGGAGGGTGCTTTAGTTGCTGAGCACTTGAATGCATTTAATATTATTAGTAATCAACTTGCCTTTGTTAAAATCATTTTAGATGATGAAAATAGAGCTATTTTCCTAATGTGTTCTATGCCAGATAGCTGGGAAAATTTAATTGTAGCTATGAGCACTTCAACAACTATAGGGACCTTGAAGTTTGATGATGTCAATAGCAGTTTAATGAATGAGAAGTTGCAACGTAAGTCAATTGCGGAAAACTAAGGAGGAGAGGCTCTAGCTTTGGTTGATCAGGTTAGGAGAATGGATCGAAGCTAGTAAGGACAATCAAGATAGAGAGGCTGATCAAAATCAAGGAGAGGAAGGATCATGTGCTTTCATTGTGGCAAACCTGGGCACATGAAGAAAAAATATCGATTTTGGAAGAAAGGACAAAAGGATGAGAGACCGTCTAGTACAAATCACAAGTCATCCAACACAAATGAAGGTAAGACTACTGCTGTAGCCACAGATGGTGATGTGTTGTTTACTGTTTCAATAGAGGAAGCATGTGTATATACATCAGGCAGTAGCTTTGATTGGATCCTTGACTCTAGGGCATCTCACCATGTAACCCCATGCAAAGATAGGTTTGTTTCATATAATCCCACTGATTATGGTAGAGTGCATTTGGGGAATAATCATTTTTGCAGTATTGTTGGAGTGGGAGATGTCCAGATCAAGATGAAAGATGGACAAAATATATTGTTGAAACATGTCAGGCATGTACCAAAAATGTGCATGAGTTTAATCTCTATGGAATGACTGGATGATGAATGCTATTCAACAAGATTTGGAAAAGGAGGCTGGAAAATTAGCAAAGGTGCATTGGTCGTGGCTAAAGCACCCAAGACAGGAACATTATACACATTGAAGACACTAATAGGAAAAACAGATTTGGTTGCTATCACAAAAGAAGGAAATTCAGCAGATCTGTGGCATAAGCATTTAGGTCACTTTAGTGAGAAGGGCTTCAAAATCCTTGTTGGTGAAAATTTATTTCCAGGTTTGAAATCCTACAATATTGATCTTTGTGAGCATTGTATATATGGTAGAGAAAGAAGTGTTTCGTTCCATAGAGGTGGTCATGACGGAAAGAAAAATGTGTTAAAATTGGTACACCCAGATGTGTTTGGGCCTGTTAACATCAAATCATTAAGAGGAGCATCATATTTTGTAACATTTATAGATGATGCATCCAGAAAGTTTGGGCATACCTATGAAAAATAAAAGTGAAGTGTTTGGAATATTTCAAAAATTTCATGTTGCTGTTGAAAGAGAGACTAACAAATTGCTGAAGTGTTTAAGAACAGATAATGGTGGAGAATATTGCTCAAATGCATTTAAGGAATATTATAATAGGTTTGGCATAAAGCATGAGAAGATTGTGCCTGGTACTCCTCAACGAAATGGTGTCACAAAAAGGATGAATTGCACCATTATGGAAAAGGTGAGAAGTATGTTGTCCAATTCCAGTTTGGAGAAGAATTTTTGGGCTGAAGTAGTCAAGACCACTTGCTACCTCATAAATAGATCTCCAACTACAGCCTTGGATTGTGGTATCCCTGAAGAAGTTTGGACTAGTAAGAATTTGAACTATTCTCACTTGAAAATCTTTGGATGTATAGCATTTTTACATATTCCCAAAGAAAATAGAACTAATCTAGATGATAAATCTATGAAATACATTTTTTTGGGATACCCGAATGAAGATCTTGGTTATTGTCTATGGGATCTAGTCAAACATAAAATCATTAGAAGCAGGGATGTTATATTTAATGAGTCAAAAATGTTCAAGTGGACTGTAGGTGAGTTGGAAGTTAAGAAGGTTATTGACAGGTTTGAAGAGCAGTAGGAAAACATACCACCAATACAAGAAAATGAATAGCAAATTCAAGAGCATGAAGAATAAAAAGTGGAAAATAATGAACAATAAGAAGAAGGAATCTTGGAAGAACCTTTACAAAAGATTCAACCTGATAATGCACCGCCATAGTTGGTTCGCATAACTTCTAGGCCTCATAAGCCTTCACAAAGGTATCCTCCTTCAAACTATATTTTGTTGACTGATGAAGGTCAACCTAATTGTTTTCAAGAAGCTTGTAAGGTTG
>APFE030643124.1:8985-35907 GCA_000404065.3 Pinus taeda
TCTCCAACTAATTAATTTAAAATAAATTAATTAATTATTTCCAAGTAGATGTTAAGACTAAATTCGATTTTAATTCAAAATTTAATTCAAGGAACTCCTATCGAGGTAGTTGATCTCTTGTCAAAAAATAATTTTGATGGTGAAGGTGAGATTTATGCATTTGAACATATCTATAAATTTCTTGAAAGTTGTATCTCTAATGGTGGATGTCATGAAAGTGTCATATGCATAATTTTCACTCTCACCTTTGAAGGTCTCATCAAAGGATGGTGTGAAGCATTGCCACCCACATCTATCCTTTCATTGGAACATTTAATTGATGAGTTTCAATCTTCTTTTGGCGAATTTAATTTTGAGGCATTGTGTAAAATGGATTTTTTGTAGATTTCCTTTGAAATACGTGGATTTAGATTATTTGAAGGAATGGCCTCAATGGTTAGTTTCCCTCTCCAAGGAACAATATGACTCCGAATCAAATATTGATCATCAATTACATGAATATTTTAATGATCCACATGTTGCAAATAGGCCAAAGATTATGCTTAATTTTATCATGCCAACCTTTGTCTCTTTTTCAAGTGTGATTCAAGAAAAATCTCAATCCTCAAAGGAGGAAATTTTCACATCTCTCATGTTCTTTCATCTTCATCACCTAATGAAATTTTTTTTTGGGAAAATAATGAAATATTGGTTATCAATGAATCCAGTAATTTTGTTCCTCTTCCCAACGGGCTTCTTCATTTGCCATGTTTCTTCTTCATTGTGCATGTCTTGCTTCAGGATCAAATGACTTAAGCTTTCCTTTGCCTTTTCGCAGATTGTTTCGAGTTAGCATATACTCAAGCAATTCACATCAACAAATACATGCTCTATACCAAACTTGATCCAAAATCTTTTACTTATAGATGCATCAGAACTACATGAAACATAGCTTATTAACCATGGAACTTAATGGCACATAAAAAAATATAGAAACAACAAGATAAGCATGAAACCATGACACAGAGATTTGATTACGGAGTTCGTCCAATTTGGACTACGTCTCTGGGCCCTGCTCAATAGTGGGGAGGCCTTCATTCATTAAGTGGCATAAAAAGAGATAAAAGTACAAGCAACATTCATTTACAATCCTTATACCTCCGAGCTGGACTATGGACAAAGAATGGAGAGTCCAGCTTTAGAAACAGGTAGTACCACCGAAATCCTACCGAAAAATCATGCAAAAATGCCTATTCGAACACCCAATTTGGATAATCTGGCTTTCTGCACCCTCTCGAAACCTCACTGTTGCTCAAGGCAAGGTTTCAGCCTGCTCCTGGGTTGGGTTACTGCTGCACGTGATGTTCTAACTATTAGTCAGTCCCCCCCCCTTTCCTCTGCGGACTGTCCCATATATATAACTTGATCGGTGACTCTTCAATTTCGGGCAGTTCCAACAAATAACAAATTTAGGCAGGCAGGTTGTTTCCAACAGAGGTTCTCAGGCCTGGAATAGTACACAGGTAACAAACCTATCATACATGGAAAACCACCATCAAATAGTTCAAATGGACCATTCCATTTTAAACCTCAAATCGACAGAAAAATATAAAGAATTGGCATATTCCGGAACCCAGTGGATAACACAGAGAATGGAGATTTTAACTTGGAGGGAAAAACTGACCTTTGAAAAAAGTGACCTGTGATAAAGGCAGAATAATTGGTGCATAGCCCATCACAAATCAAAATCGGCAAAGCCAGGGGTAATATTGTACACAGGACTCTACACGCGTCGATATGTGATGTGCGATAAACGACAGATTCGACGGGACTATCAAATGAAACCCATAACAATATTGCATCTGGGATCGATCAGCATATCGCATTCGGCGGAGCTAGGGGTAACATATTGGGACTCTGTGATGTGTGATTGCGATATCGTAAATTGTAACCTCATCCTGTTGAGGGCCGATTATGTACCGCTCCTTGCAATGTGCGATATGTGATTTATTGCATCGCACCCCTTCCTTGCTTGGGGCCGATTTATACCCATCTTTCCTTGCAATCTGCTATTGCAATTATCGCATCACATCTTGGTAATGTTGGGGCCGATTTGCGAACCTCGAACTTCTGTAATCTGCGATCAATGAATTGCGGGGCCAATGGAATCCTTCCACTTGGCACTTCCCCATTCGTTGAAGACTCCGCCACATCATTTTCTCCTGCCACCTATCCAAGTCAAACTTGAACTTTGACTTGACCTAACTTCTTCAGATGATATCAGATTCGAGTGTTGTTCACACCATTGGAATCTAGATGATGAGCACTTCGATCTAAAGCTAAGTTTATCGAGATTCTTCCATTTTGAGTTTTGACCCTTTTTACCACACCACTGGTACTTTTTAGAGATCCACCAGGATCAAGGAACCAAAAGGATTGCCTCCCAAGAGAGGAATCCAACATAAGATATAGTTGCAGCAAGATAGTCCTCTTCCTAACATTGGTATGTATAGGATGTCAGTGATGGAAAGTGCAAAAGTTAAAACCCAAATTCAAGATTTGTTGGATAAAGGGATCATCAGGCCAAGTTCTTCGCCATGTGGGTCACCTATTGTTTTGGTGCCAAAGAAGGATGGAACATGGCGCATGTGTGTGGACTTTCGTGCATTGAACAAGATTACGATAAAGAACCCTTACCCACTGCCTAGAATAGATGACTTACTTGATCAATTTAAATATGCAAAGTATTTTCCTAATTTGGACTTGAGGAGTGACTACCATCAAATTAGAATTGTTGAACGAGACATTTGGAAGACAACATTCAAAACAAAACAAGGTTTGTTTGAATGGCTAGTAATGCCCTTTGTTTTATGTAATGCTCCTACTACCTTCATTCTTGTGATGAATGATGTATTAAGGCCATTTCTTGATGAGTTTTTTATAGTCTACTTAGATGGCATCTTAATTTTCAGTAAATATCGTGATGAACATGTCATGCATGTGAGAAAGGTACTTGATGTCTCAAAGACAGAACAGTTGTATTTAAAGATGTCAAAGTGTGAGTTTGGAAATACTTCTTTATTTTACTTGGGTCATATTGTTGGAGGAGGTGATTTGAAAATAGATCCCTCCAAGATTGATGTCATTTTAAATTGGCCAAGGCCCAAGACAATTACTGAGGTAAGAAGTTTTTTGGGAGCAACCCAATATTGGAGGAAATTCATTGCTAACTTTTATTTTATAGCATCTCATTTTCAAGCATTGGCTAGTGTGAAAAAGGTTTTTCACTGGGGAGGCAAACAAAAAAAGGCCTTTGATGCATTGAAAGAAAAGATCAGTTCAACTCCAGTACTTGCACTTCGAGACTTGAGACAGTCATTTGAGATCTAGACCGATGTTAGTGACTACGCCATGGGTGTAGTCCTGATGCAACATGGTAACCATATCTATTTTCATTCGGAAACTTTCAATGGTGCAGTGATTAATTATCCTACATATGACAAGGAATTGTATGCATTGTTGCAAAGTGTGAAGAAGTGGAAACACTACTTGATGGGTAAGGAAACAATTATTCACACTGATCATCAGCCATTGCAATACTTGCAATCTCAATCGAAGTTGCAGCAATCAAGGCACTTCCTATGGATGGGTTTTCTTAACCAATTCCATTGGGTAATAAGGTATAAGAAAGGTATCTACAATAAAGTTGTTGATATGCTTTCTAGGCCTATTATTAGTGCAGCTAGTTTACTCAAGCATAATTATGTTTTGCATGAAAGTTATATTCACTTCCTATGGATGGGTTTTCTTCAACAATTCCATTTGGTAATAAGGTATAAGAAAGATATCTACAATAAAGTTGTTGATATGATTTCTAGGCCTATTATTAGTGCAGCTAGTTTACTCAAGCATAATTATGTTTTGCATGAAATTTATATTGAGCAATATGCACTAGACAATGACTTTCAAGATGTTTATGCAAGCTTGAGCCAAGGTAACCAAGTAGATGAATTGGATTATCATTTGCATGATAACTTGTTGTACCATCTTGGCAAGCTTTGTATTCCACAGGGAGAAAGAGTCAACATAATAAGAGAGGCACATACTTCTCTTATTGCTGGTCATTTCAATGTAAATAAGATGGTGGCACATCTACAGAGGTATTGTTATTGGCCTTGTATGCTTGAAATCATGTCATGTTTTATTGAAGGATGTTCAATATGTGAAATCAACGAGGCTAGCAATAAGAAGTTAGGATTGTACACACCACTTATGGTTCCTTCACGACCGTGGGAGAGTGTTTCTATGGATTTTGTAGGAGGTCTTCCATTGTCAAAAAGAGGTAATTATTTGTATGTAGTTGTGGATAGGTTCAACAAAACGTGTATTTTGATGCCATTTAAAAAGAAAATTACAGTTGAACAAACTGCTCAGTTATTCTTTCATAATCTATGGGTGAATTTTGGATTTCCCACCTCCATTGTTAGTGATCGAGATTCTCACTTTGTTTGGAATTTTTTGTCAAGATTGTGGGGATTCATGGACACCAAATTGAAAATGAGTACAACATTTCATCCACAAATAGATGGTCAAATAGAGTGATACATCTTCTTTGTGGGTATTGCAGCAAGCATCTTAAGTTGTGGGATGAACATTTTCACTACATTCAACACACTTACAACTGGGCCAAGCACTCTTCAACTCAAACATCACCATTTGAAGCATGTTTGGGATACTTGCCTAAGTCTCCTTTGGATTTCATTTTTGGAGAATATGTTGTTATTGATGATCATAATGACATAGACAAAGAAATAAGGTTCATTGAACAAATCCAATTGGTACACCAAAGAGTTCAAGAACAATTGGAAAAGAGCCAAGGCAAGTACAAAGCAAGGCACGACAAGCATCGTGTAGATCACAAGTTCCAAGTCAGTGATGAAGTTTTGCTTCACATTAGAAAAGAGAGGCTCCAAGGATAAGGTAAAAAGATGAAACCAATTAGATATGGTCCACTCAAGATTCTCGAAAATCTTGGTAACAATGCCTAAGTATAAGTCTTGGTTTCGGGGGCTATTTAATTTGATTTTTGGGATAATAAAGGTTTAGTACTTAGGTTTTAATTAAAAATCCTAAGTATTAAACTTTGATTATAAGAATTTTCGAAAATTGAAGGGTCCTTATTTTAATATAATAAATTTCATAGGAAATCTATAATACATTAAAATGGGGGTTGTTGAACAATACAACATATACAGATATTTGTTGTTAAACTACCTGGATGAGAACATATCTGCCTCCCATGGTAATTCATCTGTGTGACCATTTGTTCAATTTCCTTTTGTATTTATCAACCATCCATTGCTAGTTGCTATTTTTATAATTATTGGGTTTGAGTCTAAAACCCAGGTAGGTGAGGCTGACCTTAAGGGGGGAAGGACAAATGAAAAAATTTCCTGCAATGAATTATATGATATAACCTGTCACAAAAAGAGTAATAAATAGTAGATTTGTTGCCATTTGTTAGAATCCCAGAGGCCATCCCATATAGGAGAAAAATATAGTGTAAAACAAACAAATGTGATCTAGAAATGATACCAAAGGTTAGAATATCATCGAAAAAAAACAAATGAGTGATGTTCACATGTCTAGATATGGATAAATCCTGAAACAGACCACGTGACTGAGCCTCTCAGGTTTTCATACTCAAACCATGCATGACTAGAATAAAAAGTAATGGGGAGAGTGAACACCCCTGTCGAAGTCCTCTTCCTACATGGAAGAAAGAAGTGGGAAAGCCATTGATCAAAATTGCATAACAAAATAAAGATATGCAAGCCATGGTCCACTCCACATCATGTGAAAAAAGGCCAACCTTGTTGAGAATGAGTCAGATAAATGACCAGTCCACATAGTCATAAGCCTTGTGAAGATCAACTTTCATAACCACTGCCTCCTTCTTTTTTGTATGAATAGTATGGAGACATTCTTGTGTAGTTGCGATGGCATCGTGTATTTGACAGTTTTGTAAAAAACCAATCTAATCTTGGGAGATATAAATAAATAGTACCTTGGTGATGCGCCTCGCAATCACTTTCAATATTAACTTGTAAAGGATGTTACAGAGGAAGATAGGCCTGAAATCCTTGAAGTTTTGTGGAGAGAAGGATTTCAAAATGAGTGCTAAGAATGGTGAGTTAATAGCACCAGTAATGTTTTTCCTTCCTCATCAAGTTATGGGAATATTGTTTGAACTAAGAGTTTGTCAGCCATAACCTTCTTTAAGCATGAAACATGGAAAACTGGGTGCACTCGGGAAGATGCGGGAAGCTCCAATTTGCATGCCATAGTAAAAATCTTTTACAACACCTTGTAATGACCATAGTACTTTGGAGATAATTTATTATCCTTGTTAGCTTGCTTGAGGGACATTTGTTTATATGGTTGTATCCGTAGAAATACCCAGTTGCCTACTTCAAAACTTTTTCAATGTGATTCTGATATGCCTGTTGTTTCATTTGATTCTGTGTCAAAGTGAGATCATCCTTTAAGAGTTGGAGAACTTGTTGTTGATGCTCGATGTGATATTCCACCGCTTGAACCTTAGAATTATCTCTTAAATATGATGTGATGGATGATGGATGATATCCATAAAGTGTCCTAAATGGAATCATTTTTGCTGCAGTATGGAAGGAAGTGTAAAACCACCATTTTGGAAGAGGTAACCACTTGACCCATTATGTTTGTTTATTAGATACAAAGCCACGAAGATAACCTCCCAAACATTTCATTAGGTTATTTTTGAGGTCTAAAATGGGTCTCCTAAGGAAATTAATAATAGTGCAATAATAAAATAAGATTAGATTACGTCATCAAATTTTAGAGGGAAAAAAGAAAAAAATATTTTTTCAACTTGTATTTTCAACTTATCTCCCTATGGGTTTACTCAAATTTCGAGCAGCAATACTCGTTGAAGGCAGAATTTGATTCCTCATCCTAAGAGTACCCATGTTTCATACTTTTGATGGACCCCGCTACACAAAAAACTAAGAAATACATGAAAAGTGTTATTGCAATCACATCTTTTCATGTATTTCTCATTTTTTGTGTAGTAGGGTCCATCAAAAGTATTCAACATGGATACTCCTTGGATGAAGAAATAAATTTTGTGTCCAATGAGTACTCCCGCTCGAAATTTGAGTAAAATCTTAGGAGATAAGTTAAAAATACGAGTTTAAAAAGTAGTATTATTATTTTATTATGTTTTAATCTTTTTACTTTTTTACTCCAAAAATGGTGAATCATCCCCCATGGTTGACAACATCATCTTGAATCCTATTGGTTCTTATAAAGTTTATTTTGGTTGTACATTTTTCTTAGGAGGCTCATTTTAGACCTCAAAAGTCCCAAAATGTCACTATCTTAGTTTTCCCATCAAATTGAGGATGATTAGATGAGTTATAACCTAATTGAGTACCCAGACAAGAAAATAATTTTGTTCAAAAATTTTCCAGTGAAAATGAGATCTTTGTCGCTTACAATAATCTTTGGGTCTCCATGTAGCTTTTGAATTGCTTCCATAAATGTGGTAGCAATTATAATGATTTTAAATGGATGAGATAATGCACAAAAGTGTACATACTTAGTAAGACTATCAACTACCACCATGATGACACTATTTCCTTCGAACTTGGGTAAACTTGTCATAAAATCCATTGAAACCTCCTCCCAACGTTGATTTGGAATGGATAAAGGTTGTAACAAACTTAGGGCCTTAATTGTCTCAACCTTATTTTGTTGGCAAACCAAATATTCCACCACAAACTTTTGAATATCAAATTTAAGGCCATCCCAAGAAAAATCCTTCTTAACCCTGTGGTAAGTTTTTAAAAATCCCAAGTGCCCTCCTAAGGGAGAGGTGTGCAATTTCAAAAGAATATTTTGTTTGAGTTTGGAATTCTTACAAAGATATAAGTGATCTATGTACCATAATGTATCATTTTTTCAATTGAATGTATCATATGTACAGGGATCTTGCTGAAAATTTTGAATGAGTGTCCACACTTCTTCGTCATTTTTCCATTCATGCCTTGCTTCAGTTATCCAATCTAGTTGGATAATAGAAATGACACAAAGTAATGCTTTCACATCCTCATGATTTCTTGAGAATGCATCTACAACAACATTTTGCTTCTCTTTTTTGTAGATGATTTAAAAGCCACAACCCAACATCTTTGTGACCCATTTTTGTTGCTCTTCTGAAGATAATATTTGCTCCAAAAAGTATTTAAGACTATCATGATCTCCTTTTACCTTGAAGTTTCTTCCATTAGCTAAGGTCGTTATTTCTTTAGTGCATGTAGTATTGCCAAAATTTCCTTCTCATACAATAGGTTTGTGTAAATACTTTCCTTTGATTGGACGACTTTCAAAAGCAACGGGTCTTCCTTCTTGCATCAAAACAACACCAATTCCATTTCATGAGGCATCACGTTCTACAATAAAGGTTTTTGTGAAGTCTGGCATAGCTAAGACCGATGCTTGACACATTGCCTCTTTAGGATGTTCAAAGGCCTTAGTTGCTTATAGAGTCCAAGAAAATGCATCTTTCTTTAGTAATGTTGTTATAGGTGTTGTTATTCTCCCATAATTCTTAACAAACTTGCAATAATACCCTGTCAACCCAAGAAATCTTCACAAATGCTTTATGGTTGTGGGGATTTTCCATTCCTTAATGGCTTTAATTTTGTTAGGGCCTACCTTAACACCCTCATGAGATATAATATGATCCACATATTCCACCTCCTGTACTCCAAAGAAACATTTGGAGGTTTTTGCATATAATTGTTTTTCCTCCAATAGTTTGAGCACCCTGTTAACATGTTGAACATGATCCTTCCAAGAATTGTTGTACATTAGTATATTACCAAAAAATATTAACATGATTTTTCTAGGGAAGGGTTTGAAAATAGAATTCATCAAACCTTGAAATGTAGAAGGTGCATTGGTAAGGCCAAAAGGCATGACCAAAAATTCATAATGAACCTCATGAGTTCTAAATGTTGTTTTCGGAATCTCTTCAGTCTTCATTCTAATTTGATGATATCCTAAATGAAGATCCAACTTGGTGAAGTATATTTCTCCATGTCATTCATCCAATAATTCATTAATGATAGGAATGGGAAATTTATCTTTAATAGTGAGGTTGTTGAGCTCCCTATAATCTAGACACATGTGCCATGATCCATCCGTCTTATGCACCAATGCTACTGGAGTAGAGAAAGAACTTTGACTAGGTTTAATTATACCATCCTCTTGCATTTATGCAACCATACATTCAATTTCAGTCTTTTGGGCATAGGGATATATGTAAGGCCTAATGTTTTGAGGAACACTTCCTGGAATCAAATGAGGCCATTCTCTTTGCCAATTTCCATAGCCATGAATTAATCACAAGTGATCCCCATCACTAATTTTTTTCCCAACATTTAGCTTGGAATGCATGTCCCATGACCTTGGCTAGTATCTTTCCTTTATTAACTTTATTACATGGATTTTTAATGGGGCTTGGTACAAACCATTTTTGTATAAATAAGGGCTTGAGTACACCCATTAGGATTCATTTTTTTGTGTTAGAGATCAATAGTAGTGAAGTGAAGCCTTTTTCCTAACATTCCAGTCTTGTAATCTCCTATGTATTATCACATTTTATGGTTAATGAAAAGTATTTTTGGTTCCTATCCTACTATCTCTTTAAGGATCTTGGTCTCCTTAGGTTAGGGTCCACCCTAGGCTCTCAATACCCCTCTTTGTACTTTTATTTTTTCCATGCATTAGTTCAGTTAGTCATTTATGTAATATTACTTCTGAGTATTGTTTTATGTAGGTTAATGCGTCAATTTTTTTACAAGTCTTTTTATGCATCATGTTTTAGTAATGTTAGCAATATTTCTTTTATGAAATTAACATTCCTTTCCATGCACTTAGCTTGTTTAGATTGATTTTTCCTTAATTTTTCTCATACATTTATTCATCATGTTATTACATAAATTTCCATTTTGCAAAGTTATAGGAAACCCCAGAATCACTCTTTCCGCTTATGGTTCCTTAACAACCATGGGAGAGTGCGTTTATGGATTTTGTAGGAGGTCTTCCATTGTCAAAAATAGGTCATGATTATTTGTATGTAGTTTTGAATAGGTTCAACAAAATGTGTATTTTGATGCCATGTAAAAAGAAAATTACAGTTGAACAAACTGCTCAGTTATTCTTTCAGAATGTATGGGTATATTTTGGATTGCCCACATCCATTGTTAGTGATCAAGGTTCTCGCTTTGTTGGGAATTTTTGGTCAAGCATGTGAGGATACATGGACACCAAATTAAAAAATAGTACAACATTTCATCCACAAACAAATGGTCAAACAGAGTGATAGATCTTCTTTATGGGTATTTCAGTAAGCATCCTAAGTTGTGGGATGAACATTTTCACTACATTCAACATGCTTACAACCGGGCCAAGCACTCTTCAACTCAAACATCGTCATTTGAAGCATGTTTGGGATACTTGCCTAAGTCTCCTTTGGATTTCATTTTTGGAAAAGATGTTTCTATTGATGGTCATAGTGACATAGACAAAGCAAGAAGGTTCATTGCATAAATCTAATCAGTACACCAAAGATTTCAAGAACATTTGGAAAAGAGCTAAGGCAGGTACAAAGCAAGGCACAACAAAAATCGTGTAGATCACAAGTTCCAAGTCGGTGATGAAGTTTGGCTTCACATTAAAAAAGAGAGGCTCCAAGGAGAAGGTAAAAAGTTGAAACCAATTACATGTGGTCCATTCAGAATTCTAGAAAAGATTGGTAACAATGCCTTTAGGTTGGATTTGTCTTCATATATGAAAATGTATGTTGTTGTTAATGTTGAGAACTTAAGGTTGTATGAGCCTCCTTTGATAGAAGATCAAGGAGAAAATGCTCAATTTCCTTCCATTGAGGAATTTTCTCCTAAATACCTTGATGAACTACAGCAAGACACCATTCTTGACAGAAGAACAAGGTATTCAAAACAAGGGGATGTGGATTACCTTCAAGTGGGGCTCAAGGGAAAAAATCCTTCAAAGGAAAAATGGATCGAGATTGGAAAAGTGAGGGAATTGTACCCTCACCTACTGGACAACTGAAAGTGATATTTTGGGGTCCAAAAGGTTTCAAGTGGGGAGCAAAGATCAGGTGCTCAAAAATAGCTCAAAATTCAAAGTTGTCGGATTTGTGTGGAACTTAGACAACCACGTAGTTCACGTCATCCTGAATCTAGTGCAACTCGTTTCGCGTGAAACAAACACTGTATGCTCCTAGAATCATGTTTTGTTCATCTTCCCAAATAGGAGAATTTTTGCAAAAAAAATGACAGCCCAGTTAGCAGTCCATACCGCTGACATGGCACTCACTGTGCATGTCTATGTAGTAGGTTGACTGGTCAACATCCTCTAGTGAATCATGTTGTGCCAAGTGGCACAGTCTCATTGGGTGCAATTCAACGGTTTTTATTGGTTGGATTGGTGGCCAACCATGAGCTAACATGTGGCCCAGTAAGAGGCTGCCATGTGGTAGCTCGGGGGCCACCAAAATTTTGGGTCAAAGTTCGGGCAACAACAGCGAGGTTCGAACCCACAACCACCAAGGAACAAGCAAATCCACATACCAATACGCCATGTCATGAGTCTTAACCTATATAGGTTTTGACTTATATTTGAATACAACATTCCCCTCATTTGGGGGAAGGGCCAGCCCTTGGGCACGCGAACCATGCGATCACTACTGGAGGGTAGCGGGGGACCAGTCAGCGGGGGCTGCCGTTAGCCTTAGCCCCGGGCATGTGCCCAAAATTTCTAGATATAAGGCGTTGGAGGCTAATTAAAGCGTCCAACAATTTCGCTTGAAATTTGACGAAATTGTCTCTCAGTTAGCGCGATTTGGGGAAAATTTGTTGGATGATGCCGAATTTTAGGGAATTCGCGGTGTGATTAGCAAAAAACTTGGAAAGGTCATAGCTTCTTCAGTATTTTACCAAATCGGGAGTAGAAAGAGGCTACACAAGAATGTTTGGGCATTCTGGAGCCATTGGAACAGGTTTCAGAGCTTTCTGAGCATTGTAAATTGATGTATTCACACTTTTGAGCATAATAGAGAGGGTCAAGCCATTGGAAGTTGGACCAAGGAGACGTAGCCCAGGAGGGGTGAACTCCTTAATCATGTATTGTTGTGATACTGTTTATTGTGATGTTTATGTTTGTTATAAGTTGTTGTTCATTCATTTGTTTATGTTAATTTTCACATAAAATTTACATAAGAGCACTCAAAAACTCATGTTTTAAACTTGCAATTAACCTCATGAATCCTTAAGCACATTTAACATAGTCTAAAAAGGAAATTAGTACATCAAACTAATTATCCCAATCAAATCAACTGATTATGCTGCCAAAATGGAGATATGATTTCTCTAGTCATGTTTTGTGATAGCTATTCTAACAATATTCTGACGGTGCCCAGTTCATGTTCAAATAGCCTAAGTGTTTTCTAAAATTCCAATATTTTATCCATTAGTATTAAAATATTTTCACTAAGCATTAAGGTATCTTGGCTGAGCATTAAGATATCTTGTCTCTATGTATGTATCTCTTCCTTTGTGCTTCTGGCATAGTTTCCTTGGGCAATTTGTTTCACTCTTAGCAACAAATTCAAAAAGAAATAAATAAAGTATAAAGCAAATCCTAAAAACACTTATCAGTTTCAAAACAAATAAAGAAAATCAGTTTTTTAGAAATGTTAGTGTCGACTTCAGTGCTAACGGGTCTAGAACAAGATGAACATTAACAAATTACTTTCACAACCAATAGGACTATAGATAATGCGTTAAAGGTTATAAATCATCTAAATCATGAATTAGCATCTGAGTTCTAAAATGAAATTTAACTACTATCAATTTTAATGGACCAATGGTATTCATTAACTAGTAATTGTCATCAATTTGGTTGCTACTGATTTTCCTGATCTTTAGTAAAACAATATTGTTTTCAAATTGATTACTTAAAATCATATCCATTTTACTTAAATTCCAACTAAAAATAGTCCAATTGATGTGATTACATTTCATGATTGCTCTGTTTCACACACTTTAAAAATCAATACCGAGATATTATTTTCTTAATATCCTAAATCACATTTTATTTAGATTGTTTAATGACCAATGCATATTCAAGACATTTACTATGTAAACTTGTTTTGCTACTGGTCAGTTGTGCATTATTGAATTCACATTTTCAATTGAACTCATACTATCTAAATATTAAATGAACTTTGTTCAGTCAATTAAGTTAATTAAGTAACCATTTATGACTTGATATGGTTTCTACCATTTTGCGTTAAGTTAAAAACTATCATTCCAAAAATATTATAATCTTCTTCTATACAATGAAATATTTCATTGTAAGCTCTGCATAATGGAAGTTCTGCTCAAGGAAGATTGCTATAAAAAAGGTATAAGTTTAAAAATAAAATTGTGAAAGTTTACTATTTTATATTACGAAAGTGTTTATCGAAGTGTGCAAATGTGGCGTATTCGGGGTTGTTTATGTTTATATCTTCATTCACACATTGCAGCATTGCTTTCAATTTACCAAAATAATCAAATAAGATGGAAAAGGAAAAGCTTGAATAATTGACTATTTTAGAAGTGTTTGTAAAACAAACTAAGTATCATTTTATGCCAATAGAAAAAATGGAAAAGATTACAATATCAATAACATCTTAACAAAACTTTGAGAATCCAAATAACTTTCATGATCATTACATTCCCAAAAACCATTGTGCTCCGAACATCATCAGAAAGCTAACATTAAATAGTACTTTGCAAGCAACAACTCAAGAAAATTGGCTATCCATCTCCATGTTGCACCTTCATATAGGCACAACATAATAGAAATGGGTTTCAAACTATTTAGTCGAGAAATAGCTTCGGAAATAGATTCAATATTCCATGGAAGAGGTAGATGCAGGGACTAAATTGTTCTTCCTCCACATATCCTTTGTCTATGACTAATTTTTAATGCATATCTCCTATGATGATTACCACTAATTAATTCATCACGATGAAATCTCTCGGGAGAAAAACTCTTTGCACAATGAAAATTCTTTGCATTGTGAAAGTTATTTGCACAGTGAAAATTATTCGCATAGTGTAATGTCTCCGCACAATGAAATGACATTTTCCTGTGAAATAACGATGTCAATGCGGGAGAAAGCTAATCCTACATAGCTTCAGCGCTTTGCATAGCTTCCACATTCTTTGTCCAAAGAGTTGTCTCAGATAATCATTACTATATAATTAATCAAAAAGAGTTAGGAAAAAAAATTGAATCCCATGGATGATCAAAATATGTAACTTAATTAATATATCGAATTTATATGCTAAGTTCACTTTCGGAGCTTCGTACTCCTGCACAATGAGTCAAAGTACATGCATATGAATATTGATTATTGTTACGTATGAACCTATTAACTTAGGGTATCAACACGGACATGTTATTAACCTATAAGTATGCATGTCAAAGCATGTGCAGAGAGCTTTGGGCGAAGAGATCTATGTGGAAAACTTTCATTGTGCAGAGATATTGTTGGTTTCATTGTGTAGAGATCTTTGTGCGGAGAGATTTTTACTTTCATTGTGTGGAATTTTCTTTACACTTTGCACAAGCTTTAATCAATTAATTAACCATAACAATAGAGGTAAGAACTATGTTGTATTGCAACTATTACTTAGTATTTATTTAGTATTGAAATGGATTATTTTGAATTAATTTAATGTAAACATATACAAAACTATGTACCTTTAATGTTGATATAAATTATAATAGGGTATCCATTGAAATGAAAAAGCTTAACTTCCAAAGTTTTTATAATTTAAAAAATAAATAAATAATAGAAATCTATAAAATTGTTTTTTATATCATTTAAAAATTTAAAAAATATTAACAAAAGGGTGTGTTTTTGGTATGTTTAGGCTTTTTTTATTACATATGAACAATTTTATTTTAATTTAACTTTTTGTTTCAAATTCAGTAAATGGATGATGTGTAATTTTGTCGTTGGTTATCAAAATTGAGATTTTACTTATGTCATTTCAATAAAAAAATTTAACAATTCTATAATAATAAAAAAATAAAAAAATAAAAAATAAATAACTATACAAAACATTTAAATACTCAGTTGTCTATAATGAGACTTTTTGAAAGCCTTTCCGGCGGATTTTTCCGGTCAAAATCCGGTGGCAATTTATTGGAATCCCAAGTTTTATAGCTAGTTTCTGCACAATCAAAGGGTCTCAGGGGTTTTTCAGGGCGCTGAATCCAAATATGCAGTTAAAAAACCATTTTAACTGCTAAAAATCAAGATTTAACCTCATTTCTTCCGCGGGATTCCGTCACCGGAATCTCCAAAAAATCGCATTATAGACAATTCCTTTAAATAGTATCACTCATAAAAAATTACACACTCAGATCTTTCTGGACTCATGTTAAATCGAGAAATGAATCTATCCCGATTTTATTTCAATTATTCAATAAAAAGTTTGGTTGCAGAGGAAATGTAAGTTATCGTCTCAGATATGGATGGCTTCCCTTTTCACAGCCCCACAATTCTTTAACGAGATTTGTGAACGGAACGTTTCTTCGATGACATGGCAACACGAACCATGGCCATTAGGGACTAACTTTTTTGAAGGTGGGCCTCTATGCAACTTTTATTTTCTTCGATGATATGGCACCATGAGATTGGCGATGACATGAACCATCGCCATCAGGGACTAATTTCTTTGAATGTGACCATGAAATGTAATGAATTGATCGCGTTCGCGGAAAGAGCTGTGACAATTTTTCCGCTGTGACCATTTTAGTTTGTTTCACGGAAAGAGCTGTGACAACTTTTCGCTGTGACCATTTTACCGCTGTGACCATTTTAGTTTGTTTCACGGAAAGAGCTGTGACAACTTTTCGCTGTGACCATTTTAGTTTGTTTCACGGAAAGAGCTGTGACAATTTTAGTTTGTTTCACGGAAAGAGAAGAATGGGTCGGAATTAGTAGACTTTTGCCCCTATAAAATGTCGATGGATATCGATATTTTCAGAAGACAGATTCAGGGAAGGCATAATGGTTAAGAGGAGTGCACGCTATCGTAGAAAAGGAAAAAGAGAAAGATTGACGAAAGAATTAGCGATGTGGAGCAAAGAAGATGCAAAAGAAATTACTCGACTCTTTGCTATGGACGTGACGATCCAAACGGGACTTATCAGTGTCTTTACTTCTGTTAAACGATGTCATATATGGCCATTAGGGTTTGCTCTTTCTTCACTAGTGTCCATCATAATATTATGGGCCATTGCCAAAAAGCTGGAAGTCAATTGGAGGATTGGAAATAAATTCCAACCACATCAGGAAGAAGACAATGCCGTGGACATAGAAAGCTTGCTGACACAGTCGCAAATCAGAGGAAAGCTCTGGGATATCGGTTTTGTTTTGACTTTCATAATGTTATCAGCAATTGTAGCGAGCTCATTCAAGATAGTTCTTTGCTGAATATCTAGATTTTCCATAGGTAAGTTTTTCTGGTTAGATTTCTGATAGATAAGTTTTTCTGGTTGTAGTACGCTTTCTATATGAATTATGTGCAGGTTTGGCTTCGTGGTACATATTCCATATGCGCCACAACCTTATCTCGAATGTCTTATCAAGTCATTGTGTTTTAAATTGCATATCAATCACAACTTTATGGAGTTGTTTTTAGTGGGATTTTTTGGAAGTTTTTATGGTGGGTTTTTCCAGTGAAATTTCTCTAAAATTTGGCAGGAATTTATTGTCATGTTCAATCGAAATGCCCTAGGGTTTTCCAAGGTGCTGAATCCATATATATGTACTTGCAATTGCAGGATTATCAATGACAAGCTCTTCACATTTGGCAAGATTTTTGTGCACTCTCATGATGGTTGTGATAGCTATTTGATATTTCTATTATGTGTGCGTGTTGGCTTTCACATGAGTTATATGTTGAACTAATTTGTGGCTTGTTGCACATAGTGTTGTCATTGATGTCAAGGGGGGTGTATGCATAGTAGCAATAAGACCATCGTTAATCATTGAAGAGTAGCAAATCGCTTTGTGAAGCAGTATGACAACTTGACCTTTCACAAGGTATCATTACATGAGGATATGGGTGCTTGAAGTTATTTTACTTTTCGATGAAGCTAACATGTTCAAATTCTCCTACAAATAGTCTAGTTTCGTATTGCTTGTTGATACCTTTCCAAAGGTACATTCCTCTCATAAAAACTCCTCCTGGACAAGAAGTTATGTCTTGTTAACAATCAATATTAGTCTGGGGAAAAAAATTAAAGGACAAACTATAGGCCCAAAACCAAAATATTTAATTAATAAATATCATGCAAGTTTGGAGAGGATCCACCTTTGGATAGGTAGATCAATGGTCACCAATGTATTGAGTTGCACACTGATTAACATAGTTAAAGATCATGCAAGTCTCAGATCCATCCACCATGCTCTATACAGATCAACAACAAGATGGTAGGAAAGGTTATCAAGGTTTAACCGATCCCATTGGACCAATCGATTGATGATACATGGCAACAGATTAATGGATAGCGACAAGGGCCTATAAATGTTAGATACTTGGCATAGTGCATACATGGAAAGATGACATCCTCATGCCAATGTGGTGCTACCTGATGTTGCCACATGGCAAGTGAATATGGCATTTTGACTTGTCCAATAGGCATAATATTGGATGACACATGTCCCAATCAAAGCATGATATGTGCCCACTATCACATCAACATAAGAATGATCAATGGGCCTTTGATCACCATCATATCGCAAGATCATAAGGGTTAAGAAGCTTTGAGTCTCTTCGTCCAACATTAAAATTAGACATATGGTGAATACCATTGGTGCAAAAAAATTGGTTTAACTCCTTGAACCATGGGCCTATGGTCCGTCATCCCCCATTGCATGGGTCCACCAAACTTCTATATATAAAACCCTACGAATTTCATAATAGAATGATCGAAAAGGTGAATAAATCTCACTATTATGTTTTCATGCAATCAAGTTGAGAGACTTATATTGTTTTGGTTCACAAAAAAAAAATTGTTCTTTATGAATCCCAAGAGCTACCCCCAAATCCTATTACTCCGATGGAATGAAACTTGTTGTTCTAGTTGTGTTAAATGGTTGGTTGAATACTATGGTTTTTCCTTCATTTTGATTAAGGTTGGTTGAGTTCTGGAATGGCATATTCATGTAGCACATTTGTGTGAGTCCTATAGTCGAGGCCATTACATTGTTACCACAATAATGGAGTTTTTTGACCAAGTTTGTTGCCATTATGGATGAGGCATAGGATGAAGATGAGGTCATTACATTGTTACTATTGTAATGAAGTTCTATGACCAATCTCGTTCCCATTGTGGACGAGGTTGAGGACGAAGCCAAGGTCATTACATTATTGATAATGTAATGAAGTTTTTTTTAAATGTTCGTTATGGTTGTGGATGAGGCTAAGGATGATGCCGGGGCCATTGCATTGTTACCACTAGCGTATTGTAACAAAGTTTATTTCCATTGTTGAGGAGCCCGAGGAAGAGGCCAAAGCCATACATTTTTTCCACCACGGATGAATTCAATGTCGTATACTATCACCACCATGGCCCTTAAGATATGACAAGCTTAAGCATAGTGAGTATAGTATAACTACATGGACACATAGAGGTCTGAAGAGTCAACGTGGCATTCATTGACTATGGTGAATCAAATATAATCAAATGAGGATCACCCAAAATGCCAAGGCACACTAAAAGTGCAACTAGTAAGTCATTGGAATAATATGTGGGTGGTCGAAAGTTTCACTTGCAGCACAAATAGGTTAGTTTGTTTTTTTACTGTATTCACCCATCCCGTAGCATTGTTAGCAACTTTTGGTGTCCAGGCCTAAAATCCAGTAGTCATTTTATAGAATCAGTGTCGATTTTCTATCATTTTGTAGAATGCCCTGAAATGATAATTATGTCAAACATTTAATTTAATATATGGCTTGTTATAGTTTTTGCAGTTTTTCGAGTCATTATTTATCCAAATTGAAAATCACGAGATGTTTGGAAATCAAGGCTCAGAGATAGATGCAGCTAGATAGGTTTGATAATTTTGGCTCATGACTAATGACCAAAATCTATTGTGTATGTTTGGAAGGTCTATGAACATATTGTAGGTATCTTAAACACATGAAGATAACAAGTTTTGAGAAAAGCTTTGAATGATTAGATTACAGTTCTTGTTGGATCAGAGTTTTGGGGCAGCAATATGACAACCCACAACAAAGATTAATAATGATCACAATTGAGACATTGGTTGTAGGTTGTGTAAAATTTTCATGGACAGTGACCAGTGCAATTGTTATATTGTATGGCCAATGATTGTTGCAATAGTTCAAGACTTTATGTATGACTCAATGATAGTTTATGATTGTGGATCCAGTTTGAAAATGTAATGAAATAGAGGTCCACATTGGAGTAAAGGAAGGAGGTTGAAGCCTTAATGAGGTTGGATTCTAGAGCAGGTTGGGACCTACTCATTTTCTAAGGTTGGAGCCTTAATCAAGTTGGAGCATACTCAATCTAGAGGTTGCAGCTTCAATCAATTTGTAACCTATAGTGAGTAACTTTTTACGTCTTCGAGGTCATAGGCTCAATCACGTTGTCTCCTACCACAAGTGGCAACTTTCATATTTTTGGCATAATTGACTCCCATGGGTCAGGGCTTGCAAATTGATGTAAAGGAATTGAAGATTGGGTATAAGAAGATTCGGTGGTTTTCTCCCATTTAGGTTTCCACCTAAAAAAAATAGTCTCCTTGTGATGTCATGCATTCATGTCTTATTGTTTTCTATTTTCATGCTACTGATATGAAGATGTATTGATACAATTAATGACATAATGTTTATGGTTCATTACTATATGGATGAATGTTAAGAAAGATTGTTAAACTGTGAAATTGACTTCACACTAATTCACTTCCCCCTCTCAATGTGACTTTTGGGCCAACAAGTGGTGATAGAACAGGTGCCTTCAGGAAGAGCTAACTACTAGAAGGTCAAACATCAAGAAGCAATGGAAGATACCAAAGTAGTGAGGAATCCACCCATGTTTGATGGGACAAATTATGCATTTTGGGAAGATAAGGATGGAGACATATCTCATCTCCTTAGGAGTAGAAGTTTGGGAATTTGTCAACACAAAATATAAACTCCCCAATGCTACTCCAATAGATGTAGCAAAGAAGATAGTTTTCACACATAATGTACAAGTGAAGCATGCTATCCTAAGAGGATTACTGAAGTCAAAATTCGTGAAAATGATACAATGCAAGTCAACGCATGAGGTATGGAATAAACTTCAGAATTATTATGAAGATGATAAGAAAGTTAAAGAAGTATGATTACAATATCTTAGAGGACAATTTGAAAATTTGAAGATGGAAGATGATGAAAACAATGCTTCATATTACCTTCATGTGGAAAACATAGCTAACTCCATTGTAGGTCTTGGTGAAGAAGTCCCTAATCATTATGTAGTTCAAAAAATCTTGAGATCACTTCTATCAAGATTCAACCCTAAAGTCTCTACCCTTGAAGAATTAATAGAAGATGAAAAGATGGCAGTGGATCAACTCCATGGAAGTATTTCTGTATATGTGTTGAGAATCAAAGAAGATAATTCAAGGGTCAAGGAAGCAGTTTACAAGGCGGAAAAATAACAAAATAAGCAAAAGGATGAAGAAGAAACAAAGTTTGTTCAAAAACTCAAGAGAGAAACCAATAAGTTCAAGGGTAAGCTTCCTTTCAAATGTTTTGAATGTGGAGTAATTGGTTACTATGCATCTAATTATTTGTATGATAAGTTGAATGAAAGTGATGATGAATCCAAATTCAAACCCAAATTTCAAAAGAAGAAGTAAATATAGAAGACAAAGAACTTTTACTCAAAGGAAAAAATAGATAGTGAAAGCAGTGCAAGCGTGGTCGATGAAGAAAGAAATAAAATACTATTCAGCTGAGGTTGAAGAACTCAAAGTAAAAGTGGATCTTGAAGGGGAAATTACAACTCTTAGGAAAATAGTCTAAATGAATACACTATTGTTTCCCTCAAATTTGAACTAGAAGAAGAAAAAAGAATACAAGGATGCCTATATGAATAGCTCAACAAGAAAGAAAAAAAGTGTGAAAGATTGGAAGAGGAAGTTGTCCTCTTAAGAGAAAAATTGTAGTAGCTTAGTTCAAAGTTCAACAAAAGCATTGATTCTCTAGATCATATTCTTCGCATGCATAGGTCTCCACTTATCGAGACAGGCCTTGCCTATTAAGAAGTTGAGGCATCAAAAAATAATGGTTCCCCTGGCTCATCAAGTCTAAAGAAGATTGATCTAACTTTTATAAAATCAAGTAGTAAATCTCGTGAATATCCAAATCAAATAGTACATCAATTCAAGTAGTTTCATTTCAATGATGGTCAAGGAAATTCCAAAAGGAATCAAAGTGCAACAAATCAATAGAAAGGATCCACAAGTAAAATTAATGTAGGAAAAACAATCAATATTTTTAATCATAAAGCATCCATTGGGGTTAATGGAACATGTTTCAAAAATTAATATATAAATATGGCTCATTCCCAAGTTGGACAACAAGGAATCATGACTCCTCCAAAAGGCAACCTTAGAAGATCGTGATCTCCTTCCTTCCCCGGGTATGAAATCAAGTTTCTTGGTTATTGTTACTCATGTACTAAGTTTAGACATAAAGTACAATATTGGTGCACCAATGATATGGTCATATATAGAGGATAAGATTAGACACCTAGACGGAGATATGTCAACCAAATCAAAAGAATGCATCAGCCACATCCACAAGTGTTGAAGACTAATGTTGAATCTCACATATGTCACAATGAGGGCCATATAGCATGAAATTACAAACTTAGCCTTAGATGGTACGATAAGGGAAGATTTTCTACCAGTGTTGGAATATGGAGAAGAGGTTAAGGAGGACCTCCATGGGGTTTTATTTCTTCGATCTAATATTTTGGATAAAGACTCTTCAATCATAAATTTCTAAATCAAAACTTGAAGAAGCAATTATGAAGGAAGTATCTAAACTATGTTTTGATGGTGATATATCACTTGTAAAAAGAATGCATGACGTCATGGAGAGAAAAACAACATCTCGCGGAGAGAACAGGAACAATCATAAGTAAGCAATAGAAGCATAGTATTAGGGGGAACCTATAGTGGAAGCATGGTCGTAGGGGGAGACTATAAGTTACAAAGACAAGAGAATGGTTTATGATAGGTCCATAAGATCATCAAGGAATAGGTAATCATACAGCTTAATCTACATGTTAGCTTTTTGCAGATATATGTGATTGTTTTCCATTGATTTCAAAAGGGGAGAGATTGCATAAATTGATTTTACCAGGAAATATGGGAGGAATTGCAATTATTTTTTTTTATAGCGGGGAGAGATTGTACCACATTTCTTGGAGCCCTTGATTTCTTTAACATCCAATGACCATCAATATCTAAGGGTGTTGCCATCAATTAAAAAGGGGGAGATTGTTGCAAATAGTGTTGTCATTTACGAAAAAATGATGTCATCCTTGTCAAAATGGATGTACAGACAGCATAATCAATACCATCCTTGATGATCAAAGAGAAACAAGTCACTTTGTGGAGTAGTATGATAGCTTGAACTTTCACAAGGTATTATTACATGAGGATGTGGGTGCTTGAATTTATTTGAGTTTTTGATGAAGCTAAGATGTTAAAATGCTCTTACAAATAGCATAGTTGTGCAGTTCTCTTCAATGCCTTTCTAATAATATATTCTACTTAGAAAAAATCCTCTTGGATGAGAAGTTACGACCTATTAAAAATTAGTATTAGTCCGGGGAAGAAATTAAAGGCCAGACTATATGGACAAACCCAAAATATTTAATTGTTAAAGATCATGCAAGTTGGGAGTGGATCCACATTTGAACAAGTAGACCAATGGCTTTCACAACATAGAGTCACACACTTGTTAACATAGTTAGAGATCATGCAAGTCTCATATCAATCCATCATGTCCTCAATAGATCAATGACCAAATGGTAGGAAAGATGATGAAGGTTTAATCAGTCCTATAGGACCAATTGATTAACGACTTGTGGAAGCAACTTAATGGATATGATGATGAGCCTCATCATTGGGTAAATATATGGACCTTAATACACCTCCAAGCTTATTAAAATCAACTCTTCTTGTAATTCCTTACATATTTTGATTATATTTTACTTGATGAGATGAGAAAAAGTGAGATGTTATGTCTAGTGGACTAATGTGCATTGATTACAGGTTTATGTGAGCAAATCATGGCAATTTTGGCTAATAAAGGGTAGAAACTCAAATGAAACAAGGAGGAGAGATTGTAGGAGATATATCCTCCTCATTTAATCCTCACTCATTTGAGTATTCCTCCATCAAATCACACTAGCTTGGAGTTGCAAGTAGCTGAGTCGTGAAGATCAAAAAGCAACCGAGCCAGTGACAGTTAAAGAGCCAGTTCATCTTGAGTTTGGGAGTCAAGCCTCCCTATATTTAAGGAAGTTGTTGGAGACTTCAGTTGTATAAATAAAGAGGCCTAGAGCCTCATTAGGATTCAGATTTTTTATGTAAGAGCACTAAGAATTTTCGAGTTCAACACTTGTGGAAGACATTGTTATGTAATTTTCTGATATGATAATGAGAATGAGAATTTCCTTGATCTAGCACTGAGCTGACTTAGAGGGCTGAAGCTCTTGGGTTAGGACCCAACCCTAGCCACAAAGGCTCCTCTTCTTGTATTTGTATGTTTATTTGATTTCATAGATTAATGGTTGAATTGGTTTTAGCATTGTTTCATTACAAGTAGTTGTGAATTTGGATTAGTTTGATTCCATTTGTGCCTTACTTTAGGAAGTAGCTTAAAAACATAAAGAAATAATAAAAAGTTGTTAGCAGGTGGATTTGGCCTCACTTCTCCCTTCAAGGACCATGGTTCAAGGAAATAACTCCTATGCAGACCAAAAAGATAGAATTCTGATTTCTCATGGAATTTATGGTTTTCTGCTATTTAGGCCAGCATTTTGTTAGTTTTCAAGAATAGGATCTAATTGTCATTTCTGATATCTTCAACCTTGCATTATATCTCATAGTGTTTCACATTATTCTAAAAAAAAATTCCATGCATGAAATAGGCAACTAGATAATGAAACTCTGTTTTCTTAGTTGATTGAAAATCTTTCTCATTTGACACGATTCATGGATAAATGTCAGTGATTGATGTAGTGCAGTAGTTTCAATAGTATAGGGATATCTCATGACCAACAACCCCAACCTAACCTCATCCATCCATTATCATCAAGAGCCTCTAAGTCCCTCACCCAATTCATCATTCCATGAGAACAACTTTCCAGGGTTGTTGAGCAAATCCAACCATCTTACAAACTCTATTTTGAAGCTCTGAAGGAGTCCTAGCTAGTCCCTTACCTTATTTATCCCACCATTCACCTTCCCTAAGCCCTACAGCACCTTCCAAATCACTCTTATTTCTCTCGGCCAGATCCTATAGGAATACAAGGGATCTTGTAGCAGCATTAGGACATCCTATATGAAGCATTAGGACATCTTGTAGGACAACCTATAGTGGCCTGTTTTGAGGTTGAATTGTGGAAAAAGAATCTAGGAAGAAAGAAGAAGACCCCTACTTGCCTCCCAAGCCATCTGACCTTCCACCACCATCTCTAACCCACCTGCCACATCACCAAGAGGATTTAGCATTCACATTTGCACACAAAAAAAGGACAAAAAAGAAAAAAGAGTTATTGTGTTCATTTACATGCACAATAGTAGAATTTTTGGTTATTTCAGATTGCATGCCTAGGAGAGTAGGATTACACGCATGTTAACTTAGCATTCTTTTGAAGCAAAGCCTCTTAGCAGTTAGTTAGATGAATGGTGTGTTTAAGCATTTGATTTTAGTCTTTCCTTACTATAGTAGACAGGATTTCAGTTAGTGCAAATTCCCCTTTCCTCATTGTTAATCAGGCTTCTTCTAAATCAATAGAAGGTTGGTTTGTGAAACCATAGTGGTCTATCGCCAGCTTAGCAGTGACAAAGAGTGGACCCATCTCATCTGCTTATGTATACAACACTGTCACCTCCAAGTTTGTACGAACCCCGGGTTGATAAAGTAAAGTTGGTAGCCCTAGGAGTTGCAAAATTATTGCTGCAATATTGGTGCTTATCACTTTTGTCGCTATTACTGGGAAGGTGTCTGAGTAAGATGTGATTTCTTCTTTCTTTCTTACATTTCTTATCTCTGCCATTCTGCTATTAGATTCATTTCTGCAAAAGTAATTGTAAGTTGGTTTGCTTTCTTTTTCATTCTACAAGTACGATTTCATTCAGTAGTGAGTTTCCATTCATTTTTTATTTTAATTCTGCAATTAGTCTCAAAGCTTGAAAAAAACCATAAAACAAAACAAAAACACTTCTTTCATGCCTCATAGGAATAGGGATAGCTTAGGAAAATTTCTACCAAATACCCCCACCACTTCAAATAGCCAACCTTCCCTCTTCTTCGGTGGCAATGAATTGGAGGACCACTTAGGCGAACAACCAGATATTTTTGAAGAGCCTACAAGGGGAGAAGAAGAAGTAGAACCCGTTCCAACTGACCTAATGGCTGAAAATAGAAATGATAGAGGAGATAGAGAAATATTTGAGGGTGCCTTTCCATTCAGAGAAACTAATGGGGATACCAAGATGAAAAACATAATGCAGAACTTATGATTACACCACTGATGAGCAGAAGTTGAAATTATTCCCATCTACTCTCAAGGATGCAGCTTTGCACTGGTTCATGGGTTTACCTGGGGATAGCATCACAACCTGGGCTCAGATGCAAGAAGCCTTCAACAACAAGTACCGAGACTACTGCAAGTCCAAAGACACTAAAGAGGAAATTTTTAGGATGACCTTGGGGCATGATGAATCCCTCGAGGATTATGAAGAAAGATTCTAGCTTAGCTACAAAAGGGCCAAGTGCACACTTGATCTTGAGTCACTAAAGCTAGTCCTACTCCGAGGGGTAAGGGAAGATCTCCTGGATACCTTAAACCTGCTTGCAGGAGGGGACATCTACCAGCTACCTTATGAAGATATAAAAATTGTCTTTAGGAATCATTCTAGGGAAGCTAGGAAAAAAAGTAGGGGTAGTCAACCAATGACCAGCCCATCCTCTTCCAACACATCCATAAAAGGTGAAATTGGAGATATGTTGGAAGATTTCAAGAGTGAAATTCTGCAAACCCTTTCCCTACAGATGGACACTATGCACATCAAGAGAAAGCAGGAGGAAGCAGAGAGAGCATTAGCTATCTTCCGTGTTAAATGCACAAGGAGGCACCCTAGGAATGAATGTCCATTAAACCTTATTGAAATCTGCTCGGTCTGTGAAGAAAAGCACTCCACAGATAAGTGCCTTTCTCTACCTGGACTAAAAGTTGTGTATCAGGGAACTGAAGGGGTGACTAAACAACTTTTCTACATAAATCAAAGGAGGCCCCATGGGCCTCGGCCATACCAGCAGGGCATGCAAGGGTCATCCCATGCATATTACAACCCTAACCAGAACACATCCATTCTCTCTTGGGGACCCCCTTCTCATCCCTCCTAGTCTACACCTCCTCCTTGGTATTTTTCACCTCAGTACCATTCCTAGCAAACCAACCTTTCATTTTAGCCATATA
>APFE030643124.1:53613-88050 GCA_000404065.3 Pinus taeda
ACATATGGTGCAAAAATAGAAGCAAAAACTAGTGTAAGACTAGATACAAAACCTGGTGTAAGACTAGATGCAAAAACTGACACAAAATGGATGCAGAAAAAGACGTTAAATTGGAAGCAAAAAACAGTGTAAACTTGATGCAAATGATGGCGCAAAAATGGAAGCAAAGAATGACACAAAATAGGAAGCAAAAGACAATGAAAAATAGATGCAAAAAATGACACAAAACTAGAAGCAAAACCTGTCATAAAATAAGATGCCAATCTTGTTTCAAAATTTGACGCAAAAAATGATGCATAGTTTGGTGCAAAAATGATGCAAAATCTAGAGTGAAAAAGGATGCAAAATCAGACGCAAAAAAGGACGCTTTAAAAATTGTACATAGAAGCCCAGATTTAGCGCCAGGTTGCTCATCACAATTACAAAAAAAATGCACTAAAATCTGGCGCTAAATCTGGCGCAAATCACTGGTTTTGTTGTAGTGCTCCCATTAAACAATGCTCTATATTTATTGCCTTCACCTTCTACTCAACCACAACTTTTACACCTTGCTCCACCTAAACAACCTCATATGTGTGCCTAGCCAAATCTGAACCCGAACAACAAACAGGCACAACAAGTATACATTGGAGATACATCTTTACCTGCTTATGCTGTGGAGATTCATGAAATCAACCTAAGATCTGGGAGAGTACTCCCAGACAACCAACCTCCACCTCCACCTAGGGAGAGTGAAGAGGAAAGAGAGGAAAGCATGCCTAGAGTGAATCCACCACCCTGTCCTAAAAGATTAAATCATCCAATCCAGCTTATCCCAGAAGACAATGAACTTCTGGGTGAATTGAAAAATCTATGTGTCAAAATTCCACTTCTCCAATCCATAAAGGATGTACCTATTTATAACAAGTTGATTAAAGGGAAGTGTTTCAAACATCCAGGGAGGTGAAAAAGAGACACCCCTACCATTAATATCATTGGACAGTTGTCCGACTTAATGTTGGGACAGGTAATTTGCTCAAAGCATTTGGACCCTGGAAGCCCTGTAGTAGATGTGCACATCAATGGCACCATTGTCCCACACACTTTGATTGATCTTGGGGCTGCCATTAATGTAATGACTAAGGACACCATGATCAAACTCAATCTCTAGGGCTCATTAAGAGAGACCACAATACTCTTATAACTTGCAGACCGTTCCACAGTAACCCTTGAGGGGATTGTTGAGGATGTGATGGTCTCCATTGACTCCTGGGAGTACCCTGTAAACTTCCTAGTTCTCCAACCTAATTCCAAGCTTATTGATTATCCTATCATACTTGGGAGTCCCTTGTTAGCCATTGTCGATTCCTACATCAGCTGCAGGGCTAGAAATATGACCATAAAAAATGAGCATCCATCCAAGCAGTTGGTATTGTACCCTCCTACTTAGCCATCTATAGAACATAAATTACCTTTATGGCTAGAAGAGGAGGAAGAAGATGAACTCTACTCAACCCAACTTTATACCTTAGAAACTGCCATGGGAGGAGGACAACTAGATGAATATGATTTGATTGAACACATACTCCAAAGTCCAACTCCCATCACCTTGTCCTTAGATGAAGTAGTAGGGGAAACCCAGAGAAACCATCAGATTGATTTATGCTTAGCTGATTCAATCCCTACCCATGTCAAAACAATAGAATTCAGCCCTGAAAGAACTTTGAAAATCAACCCCTCTCTTTCTGTACACCAAGAAGAAAAGTTGTGCAACATGTTAAGGGAACAGTCAGATGCCTTTGCTTCGAGTTACAAGGAAATAAAGGGAGTGCACCCCTTGGTGTGTACTCACCACATTTATATCAAAGAAGGTTGCAAATCAGTCTAACAACCCCAAAGGAGAATGAATCCAGCTCTCAGGATATAGTTAAAGAAGAACTACAAAAGTTGATGGATGTGGGATTCATTTACCCTATCTCAAATAGTGAGTGGGTTTCTCCTTTGGTGTTGGTTCCAAAGAAAAATGGGAAGTGGAGGATTTGTATCGATTACAAAGAGTTAAACAAAGCAACAAAGAAGGACCATTTCCCTCTACCTTTCATTGACCAAGTGTTAGATGGCCTGGCAGGGAAAATGTTTTTCTCTTTCCTAGATGGGTTCAACGAGTACAATCAAATCCATATTAGCCTTGAAGACTAGGATAAAACCACCTTCACCTATCCTTGGGGTACTTTCTCTTATAAGGTCCTTCCTTTTGGCCTATGCAATGCCCCTGGCACTTTCCAAAGGGTAGTCCTAAGTATCTTTGTCGAGCTAATCCATGATGCAGTAGAAATTTATATGGATGATTTTACACCCTATGAGTGTGATTTCTAGGAGGCTCTGTCCAAATTGGGTAAGGTGTTGAACAAGTGCATTGAAATAAACATGTCCCTTAGTCCCGAAAAATGTGAGTTCTTGATGACTGCAGTGACTGTTCTAAGTCATTCAATATCTGAGAAAGGACTGCAGGTGGACCCAAATAAGATAGCCATCTTCCAGAGGGTCTCACCTCCACAAAAACAGAGGCATGTCAGAAGTTTTCTAGCTTTAGATAGATACTATAGGAGATTTATAAAAGACTTCAGCAAGCTAGCTTCTCCTTTATTTGGGTTATTAGCCAAAGTCTCTAAATTTTTATGGTCAGGAATTTGTCAAGAGGCCTTGGACACCATAAAGGACAAGTTGACCACTGCACCTATTCTCTGAGACCCAAACTGGGCCCTTCCTTTCCATATACATGTTGATGCCTCTCACAAAGCCATAGGAGTAGCTTTAGGCCAGATAGATGAAAAGTTACCTTATGCCATTTACTTCATCAGTAAGAATATGTCAAAGGTCGGACTGAACTATATAGTGACTAAAAAGGAGCTCCTAGTTGTTGTGCATTCATTGAACAAATTTAGGCATTACATTACAGGTTACCAAACATTTGTACATACTGACCATGCTGCAATTAAATACTTGATGAATAAACCTGATGTAAATTCCCAGAATATTAGATGGTTACTTTTATTACAACAGTTTGATCTAACTATTATTGATAAGCCTGGCAAGGAGAACGTTGTCACAAATTTTTTTCCAGATTAACTTTTCCTGCAGGGGAGGAAGGAACCATTGATGATCAACTACAAGATGAACACTTATTCGTGATTTTAGTTCTCTCTCCATGGTTTACTGGCATAGAAAATTACTTACTGTCTGCACAATTTCCATCGAATTTGTCCTCCAAAGAGAAAAGCAAGATTGTGAGGAAGAGCACCCCATTCATTTGGATTGGGGGCAACCTCTTCAAACTAGGCCCAGATCAAATTCTAAGAAGATGAGTTAGGGAGGAGGAAGTCTTTGACATCCTTATGACCTGTCATGATGGACCTTATGGAGGTCACTTTGTAGCCAAGAGGAAAACATTCAAGGTGTTACAAGCTGGTTATTACTGGCCCACTCTTCACCGGGATGTGAGGAGGTATACTAGTCAGTGTGATCAGTGCCAAAGGATGGGGAAACCTACCCCAAGGGATGAAATGCCTCTGCAACCTCAAGTAACTTTCGATCCATTTGACAAGTGGGGCATGGATTTCATTGGACCCATTGACCCTCCATCCAGGCAAAAGTAGTACATCATTGTGTGCACTGACTATTTAACCAAGTGGGTTGAAGTCAAGGCCATCAAAGAAGCAACAGAGGAGAAAGTAGCTAAGTTATTAAGGGAAAATGTATTTTACAAGTTTGGGTACCCTAGAGTACTGGTCATTGATCAAGGCAGCCAGTTTACATCTCACATGTCAATTGAGAATTTGTTAAGCCAGCATGAGATCAAGCATAGAACATCCTCTCCTTACCACCCAGAAGCTAATGGGAAAGTGGAGGTAACGAATAGAGCATTGTAGGTCATTCTGACCAAAGTGATTAGTAGCAGTCGAAAGGATTGGGAAGATAGATTTGTTGAGGCCACTCGGGCCTACAATACCACATGGAAGACCACCACTGGATTCACCCGTTATGAGCTAGTCTATGGGAATAAGGCCCTATTATCCATTGAATTTGAATACAACACCTTAAGAATGGCAACAAAACTAGATCTAGATCTCACTAGGGCATAATAAGAGAGATTGCTCCAGCTGAATGGGTTAGATGAGTTTAGAATGCAGGCCCTCCTGCACACAGAGGTGACTCAAGTTCAAAGGAATATCTAGCATGACAAGAACATAAAGGAAAAACTGCTCCAAGAAGGTGATTGGGATATGTTGTATGATTCCATATACAAGGATTTTAAAGGCAAGTTAAGGACTAGATGGTTAGGGCCTTATGTCATAGAAAAATGTCATGATAATGGTTCAGTACAGATAAGAACCATTGATGCAGAGGTTATTCCTTTACTTGACAATGGGTACAGATTGAAGTTCTACAAGAATCCCTTGTCAAAGGAAGAATTCATCAATGGCATCAATGAGATAGGGATGGTGGTCGAGCAAGTCTCAGCTTCTACCCCATCAAGTCCCTGAAAAAAGAAAAAAAGAAAAAGACTCAGGTGAAAACCTCCATGAGGCACCTATGTCCCACTGCTGGGTTGAAAACCTCTAGAGGCGGCCCAATGGTGTAAAACAAAAGGAGAAAAAAAAAATCTTTGGGTGAAAACCTCTTTTGAGGCTCCTAAAGCAAGCAACTAGGATGAAAACCTCTTGGAGGCAAACTAGTTGTTTTCAAAAAACAAAAAAATATACAAAAAAATATATAAAAAAAGAGAGAAAAGAACAACTTTGAAATTGTTGTTTGTGGGTCAGCGGGAGGAGGATTAGATCAATAAGAGAGGAGCATAAGGACCTATACAATTCATATTTTCATTCCTCCATCCCATCTTCTTCATCATCCCATTAATCCCTCCATTTATGAACTCCTCCAGCTCAATTTACATAGGCTCTGTGTTTTCTACAAGATTCCCTGTAAAACTACACGATTCCCTAAAAACATACAGGAGGATCCTATAGGAATTACAGTAGCTTGGGAATCCTAAGAAAAGTGACCCTAGAGAAATGGGATGACCAACCTGTGTCAAAAAATAAAATGTTACTCCACCACTTGACCACCATGCCTCTCACCATCATGATACCCATGCATTCTGTAGAAATTTCATGAATAATATGACACATAATCATAGAGATTATCCCGATTACACACTATTGTGGAATACATGCATAATACATAACCTCCTCTACGTTGATAATCAATTTACAGAAGCAGAAACAATAACATGTGCACATAGAAGCATCAATCACACATATCAACACAGTATTTTCCCAGGGAAAGCATCTCACTAAAAACCCCAACTATCTATATATTATATTGATTGAGAACATGTCACAAACATAATACAATACTCCTCACAAGTACTCAGTACTATCTCCACCTGTTACACACAATACAACTCAGATCTGATCTCCAAATCTCCCTCGCTGCTTCCCTGCCTCCACTGCACAATCCTGCAAGAGAATGAATTAAATCCAAACTTGTTCCAAGTTCTATTTACCTTGGCAAATCACTCACACTGGAAATCACGTGAGCACAGGCTATATTACTGGGCAACTACTGCGCAATTCTCATGGGCATACTCAATCCATTGATTGTGCAAGATCTCATGCACAACTGATAGTCACAACTCACCCTTTCACTTACCTCTAACACTTGTCTCCATTGAACTGTCCATACACTGAGTTAACTGATGTATTCTTCAGTTGCATTATGAGTTAATAATTAGTGAATTAATTAATAACTAATTCACACAACTCATCACTTAGTCTATTGGCCAGTTAGACTAAATACAACTAGTTCAACTAAGTCAAACTGAACACAACTCCATTAACTACTCATCTAACTCCATAGAACTCAATCACTGAAGTCCTAACTGAATTCCTTCATGCAATAGCTCAAGTAACCCATTAGGTAACCACGTGATTCCTTCAGGAAGTTGTATGTGCCACATCTGTAGCTCCAACTGAAGTGCTCCAAGAGAATAAGATAAAGTTTAGAATCCAAATATTACTAAGGGCTAATAATATTTGACTGTTTCTATTTTTACCTGACAGTGTAAAAATAGACTCTGATCACACTGCTATGATCCAAAAAATAGAAGTCCATCTATTTTTCCCAACATGATCAATCATCCATAAACAACATCCTACAACTCATAGACCATGATCCATATGTCTAAAAATAGACTTTGCGCCAAAACTTGCCTGCGGGACCTCTTAATGAAAGCGACTCCTTTCCACTAAGCTCCATCATCTTGTTGCATTCTCAACAAGCATTTCTTGTTGCACACTTTTCAACATTCCAAACAACTTGATGTTGCTTCTTAACTTTTCATAGTAAGACTTAGAGATTTCCCAATGAATCTTGACATAATATTCCTCAACCATGCAGCTTCCTTTCCTACTTCTCATGTGGCAACATATTTCATAAATCGATCCAGCTTCTCTTCAAAAAATACATTCTCCAAGTGCCTTCTCTCACTCATGGCCTTCACTAAAACTTACGGTCGTTAGTCTTGGTCTAGTGCATGACACATGAAGTACAAAATCATATCTGTCTCTCCCTCTTAGTCAGAGAGGATCTAATTATTTTTGTACAATGAATATTCTCAACCATCCTCTTATCTTAGGGAGATTCCTTTCATTCAAACTCCCTCTTAACCTAGTGAGATTTCATCCAGGCTCCCTCTTAACTTAGGGAGTTCTACTTCTTCTTTACGACATCGGAGAATCTTTCATGGCTTCCATCCTTCTTATCAACGTCATTCATATATCATGCTTGTCACATCAACTTTACTTACGATCATTTGCACCATCTTGAAGATGATGTACCTGCACAACCTAGATAGCAAGTACAACCAAAATTATAGAAGCATGAAGTTAGCCAAATCAAAATCTTATAATAACAGAAACATTAGACTTTACAAACATAATCAGCAAGAGAATATACTTCAATACTTCAACTTCTTGCCTAGGTCTAGTTACAAACCCTAAATCACATTCATAGCTCATCAAGATATCAAACCCATTATATCTAGGGTTTCAATATTGTTTTAATGACATGACACGATCTTTCATATAGCAAACCCTAGAAACAAATCAGATTAATGCATCTAACAATTTTCAAATTTCATATGTTAGACTTCCTACTAGGATTTCATGTAAACCCTAGATTTTATACATGAGCTCCAACGATCAAAAACCAATCACAGCGTAATCAACATCATGACTAGCATCTAATAGATTTTGATGTAAACCCTAGATTTGCATCTACAAATTCTCAGCCATCACTATATAGATTCATAGATTCCAAATTGTCATATCACACATACTAGAGAAATTAACTACTACTAAGGTTTAGCTACAAAACCCCAGATTTACCAAACAACATCATCCTAGAACATCAAATTTTGACAAGGGCTTGTTTCCAACCCTAGGACTTATGACCATTAATAATTAGGTCAACACATATATCTAGAAATTCATCATCAATCATAAGCATAACATATGTCAAGCAATATTAACATATTAGACATATACCGACCTAGACCAAACTAGGGTTTCAACCAAATGAACACATACCTAGGGTTTCATTCCTAGGACTTTAAATCAATGTTGCATTAATTGTTATCGGGATAATATCGGCGCAAGGAAAAAATCGTAATTATCGGGAAATAATCGGAAATAATCAGGAAAAATTTGTTTGGTACAAAAATATTCATGTTTTTTCAATTTTTTTAATATCTAAACCATCTACAACATAAAATAAATACATTGACACATAAATATGATAAAAGAACTAATATATAAGATGTTTAATATCATTTATAGTGCTAAAATCACACATAACATTGAATCATGTCCTAAATAGTAAGTCCTGACTCCTGAGTCCCAACTTAGCCTCAAAATATCAACAAAAAATATAATAATGTATCTCATCATGTCATAATGTCATATACAATAAAATGAAGAAAATAGCTAAAGTCTAATCCTATTGATTTCCTCTGCCCCTCTTGCGAAAAAATGCCACAGCTTTTCCTTTCCCTCTAAATGTAGACGCTGGTGCTGGTGGAGTTGGCAGTGGAGTCTGTTGTGCTCTAGAAGCTAAAGAACTAGAAGTAGGAGCTATAGGAGGTAGACCACGTCCTCTACTGGTGGCAGGGGTAGCTCGGGCAAGTGGTGTCACCTGGAAACATTACAATCTCCCAATCCTGAAAAACTGATAAGTCTGCTGGATTTTGAATGAAATCTAAAATTCTACTTTCTCCATATGAAATCCAATGAGGCCGGAACCACTCTCAAACATCCTGAGTCATTTCATGGTAATGTTAAAAATTTAAGTAAATGGATGAAAATGAAGATTAAGGAGAATGTCACTTTTACTTTAAGAATTTAACATTACCATGAATAGCATATCAATACTAGGGCCTAGACTTGATCATTAAGCTGCCCCACTCAAAAATTATTTATTTCTTTTAACAAAAATTGCATTTCGAACATTTAGCATCCCTTATAAAACCGCACTGCCTCGACCCTCGGTAATAAATTGGGAAAAATCGCGTATAAGAAAAAACACGAGTATTACTCGCGATAATATCGGCTTCGGGAAAAAATCGAATCGATAATATCGCAATATTTTCGCGATTTTAACAACACTGATTAAGAACCAACTGAGCCATTTCATTAATCAATGGAGCAAGTACAATAGTATGGAGGAATGCACTTGGGCTTGCCTCAATGGCAACCGTGATAGAACCCAGGTGATAATACAATGATCTCAAACATTGGAAATCGCTGCTCCTCCAATGCTCTACGTTGCCTGGGAAACTTCACTGCTACCTCAAAAGGAACTGCAAGAAACTCCTCTGGTGCTCAGAAAATGATGAAACTTCATCCACAGACTCCTTGGCCAAAACCCACAAAAACTCAGAAATGGTTTGGCCCAATTTGGACTTCCCAAAATCGAACCCCAAAGGCACTATTCAATCCCCAACAATTCTACACTCTCTGCTGCAAATATACGGCTGAAAACCCCACCTCCGGTGCTCAAAACATTATGAAACTTTATATTTGGGATCCTTGTCAAAAACCCAGAAAAAACCCAGAAATTGTTTGGCCAGATTGTGACCTGCCAAATTCAACCTCTTCTATGGCCCACACCCTCCAAATAGCTCCAAAAATATGACCTGCAAGGAATGACCACAAAGTCCTCCTCTAAACTCCATGGCAAAGCTCAACCTCAAGGACTGATACTCTACCCACCAAATGAGCTCCCACACACTGCCTCTACGCTAGCCTAGGTAGTGCGAAAGTCACACTGCAAAACCAGAAGCACAACTGGCTCCCAAACTCTCCTAGATGTTGAAAATCCTCCCTAACCTCCTCGCCAGAAAATCTCATGTCAAATCTCAACTGCTAAGCGCCACCAATGAACTCGGCCTCCTCTCCATTGCATCCCCCACTAATACGCACAACCAGGAAGGGAATGCTACTACTGGGAATCACAATGTGATCCTCCTCTTGAAAAAATGAAGAAAACCTTCTTAAGGTGGCACTCGAAGTCCCCCGAAAAAAGGGTGAGTTCTTCGCCTGAAGAACTCGTGCTAAACAGCCAGTGACTCAGTTAAGCAGCTCGAGCAAACATAGAGAAATCGATATACTCCAATAAGATGAATGAAATGAGGAGAGCTACCTTCCTTATATAGATTTCGTGGAGCACTTTTCCCTCCAATTTTACCTCCTTCGTGGGCCCTCACTTAACCACCTACATGCAAAACTTAACCACCTTCATGCAAACTGAACTAGGGAGTGTGTATTTCACTAGTGTGGGTAGCCCCCATGTGTAATTTAACCACAACAAAATAACTTCTCCCAAGTCTAATCTCCTAATAAAAATCGAATAGGCCCCACTATCTCCAAAATTGGCCCCAAAATGCAATAATTAGTCTTGTCCCAAATTAATTTAGGAAGGGACATGACACTCTTTGAGTGAGTCGAAAAATAGGTAGGATTTCCATATCGAAATTTGTCAATAGCAAAGGGAGCAGTGCAACAAAAGCTTCAGTAAAGAGGGGTTTCTAGTGGGACGCAGTTTTCTGCAGGCAGTTGCTGGGCAGAAAGACGTCAGAAGGAAGAAGAGACACTTGAGGGAATTTCTTCCTCAGATAATTCCTAGCCAGGGAATTTGAATTCTCATTTGCTAAACAGCAACAGGAGAGAGGAGGTCATTCGACTTTTTCGATTGGTAGAGATGGCACCCAGTGGATTGAGAGATCAGGATAGGTTGGATGGGGCATCCAACTATGTGATCTCGAAGGCAAGGATGTCATGCCTTTTGGATGAGAATTTTCTCAAAGTCTACGCGACAGCATGTTAGATGAGCCCGCAAATCCGAATCCACTCAAGAAGTACAAGGGAGAAATGGCAAAGACAAAGAGAATGATCATCGACGGAGTGAAGGATCATATAGTCTGTCACATTGCTGGTAGAGACACTGCCAAGGAGATGTGGGAAGCATTGTCGACACTGTATCAAGGATATTCTAAGCAGCAAAAGATGTACTTAGAGCAGAAGATGAGATCTTTGCAGATGCAGAAGGGGGAACACATTGATTCATTCCTCAATAAGCTTCAGGAGACTGGAGACGAGCTGGCAGTTGTGGGGTCAACACCTCAAGGTTCTGAGATGGTATGACTAGCCCTAAATTCAGTATTTGAGGAGTGGCAAGTCTTTGTCCAAAGCATCCTGGACAAGCGACTTTGCCAAACTGGGATGAAATGTGGGCAGCTCTTAAGCAAGAGGAGCTGAGGAGAGACTTGGTCAAGTGTAAACTTGACAGAAGCAGTAGTAATGGATCGAAGCCCAAGGAGGAAGAAGAGAATGCAGCCCTCATATCCAAGGGGCAGCAGGAGCAATGGAAGAAGAAGAAAGATGTTTCGAAGATCAAATGCTTCAGGTGTGGTGGATTCCGTCACTACGCAACACAGTGTCCTCTCAGGAAGAAGGACAAAGATGAGAAATATGATCTGAAGGTTGCAGCCGCGAAGATCGAGGAGGAGGAGTTTGCCATGACAGCCCAAGCATCTCCAGGAGGGAAATGGGGTGATTTAGAGTTGTAGTTTGAAAGGATTGCAGATGGGCCGGATCCTTGAGGAGCCCACCTCTCAAATCAATTCCTTGTTACGAGAGCCCAGATTAGAAGTGGCAAGATGGACCAGTGTCAGTTGGTGCAGATGAGTGCTAGAGTGACAGTTGCAATGGCCAAGAGCGCTAGAGACTGAGCAACGCAGAGCAGAGTTGGCAGCAGTACAGTTGGCACAGAGCAGAGGTCAACAGCAACGCAGAGGCTTCAAAGGGTCAGTGTAGAGACTAGCACCAATCAGAACTCCAACAATGACATGCATTATACTGAACACTTGTTCAGTAATTTGGGATGCTTTTCCATTGCTGATGCAGTAGCAGCAGCAGTTGGAAAAAGGTTGTAGTGTAGATGTAGTATTGGCGGTTGCAGTGCCAGCAGCAGCACAGATGGAGAATTGAGAGGGCGTTGCAGTACGGATGCAGTGTTGACAATGCCAAGGTCAGTAGTAGTATAGATGCAACATTTGCACAATAGTTGGTGGACAGGAAGTCAAACATCAGCAATGCAGAAGGAGATGTTACAGAACAGAGTGATGCTTCAACAAGTTGCATTGCTAGAGCACATTCCTCACTAAGAGGGAGTGTTGATTTTTGGTAGCATCGGATGTGCTCTAAATCTCAAAATTTGCAGGAAGGCTTAGACACATGCATTCTCCAATACCTAGAAATCGTTTTGGGAAATTCCACTCGGAGACAGTTTTATTAAAATAATAAATTCTTTTTAATGGAGGCCTAAGTCTAAACATAGGAAATTAAAATATTTAATGGGTATTAATCTAAATGTTGGGTGTAGCTTCTAAAAGAAGACAAGGATCAAGTCAAAATGATCTAAACCTATGATTAGAAGTTAATCCGGGTCGTTGGTTGTCCACTAGAAAGACATAAGAAGAGGCTTGAGGGGCACTTGGAGAACACACAGAGGAGAGATCAGAAGTTCGATTTACTGAAGCAGAGCAACTGCAGGAGAGATTTTTGATAGTGATCTTTTGCAGTGAGGGGCAGGAATAGTATCCAAAGGGAAATCTTTCCCAGTTAGGGAATACTCAACAGAAAGAGAGAGAGGGATCCAGCAGAGGCAATGCAGAGCCAGAGAAGCTGACAAAGAGCCACGCAAAGGCAACACAAAAGCCAAGAGGAATCCGAAAATTTGCCAAAGGAATTGAATGTAGAAGCCGGAAGGCGAGACAAGGAGGTGCAAATCGAAGTTCCTGCGCAGGAAATCGATTAGCTGAAGGGGTGACGTTGTCCCTAGAGGGTGTGACGTTGGGCTAACACAGTGACTGCGAAAAGGCAACGCACAGGCAGCCTAGGGAAGTTCATTCAGAGGCTGGATCAGCCAGGATTTCCAGTGATAGTGTGAAGTAACCTCACTTATCTCTCTGTCAATGAGAAGGAATCCAGAGATTGTATTCAAAAATTACTACTGCATAATAATAAAACCCTCAGAGTTGTTGCACTGGTTTTCCCGCATTGAGTTTTTCCAAGGACATTTGTCCAAAAATAACCATGTAGATGTGTTGTGTACTTCTTTCTTGTTCAGTTTCTTGTTTCTGTATTCTTATTTAAATGGTGAAGGCTGCAGTGTATTAGTTTCGGTGTTTACTGTAGGAAATAGTAAATAATTTTGTTCAATAAATAACAAATAGGATAAACATAATCAACTGTTGCAGTAGAAATTTGGGCATCCAAATTTTCACATGGTATCAAAGCTACAGGTGAAACAAGAGAGCAATGCCGAAAGAGCTCAACGCTGAAGGAAGAAGTGAAGTCGAAGTGTTGCATAGGCAGCAAATCGAATCCTCGGAGGATTTGCGCAATTCAAGCCAGGAGGGCAAGATTTTCGTGGTAAATCTCTCTCTAAGTGAGTCAACAAATAGGTAGGATTTCTGGATAGAAATTTGTCAACGACAGAGGGAGCAACGCAATAGATGCTTCAGCAAAGAGGAGTTTCTAGTGGGACGTAGTTTTCTGCAAGTAGTTGCTGGGCAGAAAGACGTCAAAAGGAAGAAGAAACACTTGAGGGAATTTCTTCCTCGGATAATTCCTAGCCAGGGGATTCGAATTCTCATTTGCTGAACAGTAGCAGGATAGAGCAGGTTATTCGACTTTTTCGATTGGTAGAGATGGCAGCCAGTGGAATGAGAGATCAGGATAGGTTGGATGGGGCATCCAACTATGTGATCTGGAAGGCAAGGATGTCATGCCTTCTAGATGAGAATTTTCTCAAAATCTACGTCAACCGTGTGTTAGCTGAGCAAGCAGATCGAGATCCGCTCAAGAAGTACAAGGGAGAAATGGCGAAGACAAAGAGAATGATCCTCGGTGGAGTGATGGACCATATAGTTTGTCACATCACTGGCAGAGACACTGCCAAGGATATGTGGGATGCATTATCGACACCATATCAAGGATATTCTACGCAGTGAAATATGTACTTAGAGTAGAAGATGAGATCTCTGCAGATGCAGAAGGGGGAACGTATTGATTCGTTCCTCAGTAAGCTTCAAGAGACCCGAGACAAGCTGGTAGTTGTGGGATCAACACCTCAAGGTTCTCGGACGGTAACACTGGCCCTAAATTTAGTATCTAAGGAATGGCAAGTCTTTGTCCAAAGCATTTTGGGCAGGGCGACCTTGCCAAACTAGGATGCAATGTGGGCAGCTCTTAAGCAAGAGGAACTGAGGAGAGACTTGGTCAAGTGTAAACTTGACAGAAGCAGCAGTAGTGGGTCAAAGCCCAAGGAGGAGGAAGAGAATCCAGCCCTCACATCCAAGGGGCAACAGGAGAAGCGGAAGAAGAAGAAAGATGTTTCGAAGATCAAATGCTTCAGGTGTGGTGAATGCGGTCACTACGCAACACAGTGTCCTCTCAGGAAGGACAAAGATGAGAAGCATGATCCGAAGGTTGTAGCCGCGAAGATCGAGGAGGAGGAGTTTTCCATGACAGCCCATGCATCTCCAGGAGGGAGATGGGGTGATTTAGAGTTGTAGTTCGAAAGGACTGCAAATGGGCAGGATCCTTGAGAAGTCCACCTCTCGAATCAATTCCTTGCTACGGGAGCCCAAATTAGAAGTAGCAAGATGGACCAGTGTCAATTGGCACAGAGGAATGTGGGAGTGACAGTTACAATGGCTAGGAGCGCTAGAGACTGAGTAGCGCAGAGCACAGTTGGCAACAGTGCAGTTGGCATAGAGCAGAGGTCAATAGCAGCGCAGAAGCTTCAGAGGGTCAGCGTAGAAACTAGCAGTAGTCAGAACTCCAGCAACGAGATGCATCATACTAAGCACTTGTTCAGTAATTTGGTATGCTTTTCCATTGTTGATGCAGTAGCAGCAGCGATGGGAAAAGGTTGCAGTGCAGATGTAGTATTGATGGTGGCAGTGCCAGCAGCAACATAGATGCGGAATTGAGAGGGCGTTGCAGTACAGATGCAGTGTTGACAATGGCAGAGTCAACAACAGTACAGATGCAGCTTTTGCACAGTAGTTGGTGGACAGGAAGTCAGACATCAGTAATGCCAAAGGAGATGTTACAGAACAGAGTGATGCTTGGGCAGGTTGCATTGCTAGAGCACATTCCTCACTAAGAGTTAGTGTTGATTTTTGGTAGCTTCGGATGTGCTCTAAGTCTCAAAATTTGCAGGGAGGCTTAGACACATGCATTCTCCAATACCGAGAAATCGTTTTGGGAAATTCCACTCCGAGACAGTTTTATTAAAATAATTATTTATTTTTAATGGAGGCCTAAGTCTAAACTTAGGAAATTAAAATAATTAATGGGTATTAATCTAAATTGTGGGTGTAACTTCTAGAAGAAAACGAGGATCAAGCCAAAATGATCTAAGCCATTGATTAGAAGTTAATATGGGTCATTGGTTGTCCAATAGAAAGATATAAGAAAAGGCTTGAGGGGCAGTTGGAGAACGAGAACACACAAAGGAGAGATCAGAAGTTCGACTTTCTGAAGTAGAGCAGCTGCCGGAGAGATTTTCGGTAGTGATCTTTTGCAGTGAGGAGCAAGAATAGTTTCCAAAGGGAAATCTTTCCCGGTCGGGGAATACTCAGCAGAGAAGAGAGAGAGATCCAGCAGAGGCAGGGCAGATCAAGAGAAGCTGACATAGAGGCAGCGCGGAAGCCAAGAGGGAATCCACAAATTTGCTGAAGTAATCAATTGCAAAAGCCGGAAGTCGGGGTGTGAGACCGGGAGGTGCAAACCAAAGTTCCTGGGCAGCAAATTGATCAACTAAAGGGGTGACGCTATCCCTAGAGGGTGTGACGTTGGGCTGACGCAGTGACTGTGCAGAGGCAACCAGCGACAGTTCATTCAGTCGCTGGATCAACCAGGATTTCCAGTGATAGTGTGAGGTAACCTCACTTATCTCTCTGTCAGTGATATTCTCCGTAACTGGATTGTCGGGAAGGCATCCAGAGATTGTATTCAGAAATTACTACTGCATAATAATAAAACCTTCAGAGTTGTTCCATTGGTTTTCCCGCATTGGGTTTTTTCCGGGACATTTGTCCAAAAATAACAGTGTAGATGTGTTGTAAATTTCTTTCTTGTTCAATTTCTTGTTTCCGTATTTTTATTTAAATGGTGAAGGCTACAGTGCATTAGTTTCAATGTTTACTGTAGGAAACAATAAATAATTTTGTTCAATAATTTACAAGTAGAAGAAACACAACTAGTTGCTGCAGTAGAAATTTGGGCATCCAAATTTTCACACATAAACCAAATGCACGATAAAAGATAGTCAAAAACAAAATGAGACAAGGGGAATTTAGTTCCAATTACAAGGGCAAAACCTACAAGGGGAAAACCCAACCAAATTCATTTTCTATTAGATATTAATTGTTTAGCAAAGATACAGAGTACAATGAGAGGTCAAGAGCATGAATAAGTTCACCCAAATCTAAACAAGTTGTAGCATTAAGATCACTGGTAGTAACATCAGATGCAAACACTGAATCAACATTGAATCAACCTTGGCTCACCAAGTTCTGCTCTTATTCTCCAAGTCTCTCTCTCACAATCTTCAAGTCTCTTCGGCTCTCTCTCTCTCTCAAGATCGAATTCTTCTTTCACAATGCACAAGTAGTAAAAAGATTTGATGATATGAGATACATATATAGGAGGAGCAACAAATTCTTGTCATAAAGGAGGAGTAATACACATGCCTTGAGGAAGAGTAACATATGCCATTAAGGGGAGTGTAACTCATGCCATTAAGGAGAGGTATGCATGCCTTCGTAACTTATGCCATTAAGGAGAGGTACACATGCCTTAGTTAAGGAGAGTGTAACATATGCATTATAGAGAACGTAAGAGGAATCTTTTATGACATGCCTTTAATGAGTGTAAGAGGAATATGCTATGTCTTTAATGAGTGCGTAAGAGAGAGTGTAACATATCTTTAAGAGAGAGAGAGAGAGAGTTACGTAGTACTATGTGAAACATCAAGGAGAGAGGTGTGAAGTGATTGAGGTGAAGGTAAGGTGACTTGTAATTTTTTCTAATAATAATATCATAATATCGTAAAGGATAATAATAATAATATTAATTATATTAATGATTAAGTCGAGATTGAACTATTAAGATTGATTAATGATAAGTTAAGTGATTTTCCATCAATTATACTTGATTACCAATTGATGCAAGGTGATTTACTATTTTTGGAATGTCATACTTGAGATGCTAGACATGACTTTCTATGTTTAGAATCTTAGATAGTCACTCCAAAAATGTCAAAAATGAGATTTTATTTAAGGAAATTCATCCCTGAGCTACCAATTTTCAACAAAAAGAGAGCAGTAAAGCTCCAACATTTTCTCACAAATCAACACGTAGTTGAAATTCTAATCAAGACCTTGGCAAGAGGAAAGTTTGAGACATTCAGAGACAATTTTGGATTGGTGCAAAATTCCTTCCTTGCTAAGAGGGAGTATTGGGAATTATAACTCAGGGACAAATATCCACACATGTTCAATGTCAACATCCAAGAATTAGTTTGAGATTTTTCGAATATATATATATATTATATATATATATATATATATATATATATTTTGAAAGTAATTCTATTCTGTAAATCACTTTCTTAAAAAAGCGAAAGTCTTCAATTTAGCAGTTGAATCTAAAATTGTATCCCATGCATCACTTAGACTAGGAGAAATCTTAAGATAGTTTCTTTGCTAAAAGTAGAAAAACAAGGCAAGGTAGAGGTTTGCTCACACACTTGAACAATTGAACAAGTTGAGCCATAGAGAGAGAGAGAGAGAGTGGGCGGTGAGGAAAGTCATTTCTAGTAGAGCACAATCCCGTACTAACACCCATACAATCATTCAACAGTATGTACAGTGATATAGATTTTCTATATTCAAATTAATTATACCATATGGATATGTACAGCTGTACAGATTCCATACAGCAGCTGCACATCTCGTACAGCAAAGAACTATTGTCACTGTTTTCTCAGCAACTGGACCTCTCAAACAACTTGTAAAAGCTCAAGTTCAGGTTGATTTTTTATAACCATGCAGTGCCGTTTTTTGGGCAGTGTGTAGAGGTTTCCTCGTAAGTTTTTGAGGAGTAATTACTTGTGTGTGTGTACTGGAAATTAATTTTTATACTTCAGATATTTAATTTTAGCTATTGTGTGATTCATGATATGGTCTGAAATTTAATTTCAGCCTTAATTAAATTCAACAACCTGTTAAATTCAACAACCTGTTTGTTTCATTGAAATCATAAGGACATTAGTCACCTCGGCTTGAAATTCTAACAAAAAATTCACAAAATCAAGTTAAATTAGAGTTAACTGAAGAAATCGAATTTGATAAAGAAAAAATTTACCATCTTGTTAGCAATACTTCCAAGATGCCCCTTAATTGCACAACTGAACCGGTTGGCCTACAAAATGATTGAAGTATACTAGGGTGTACCAACAAGGGCTATGCCCATTCCTTCCCAAAGTGATCAAATTGTCCCCTAGAAATATCATTTGCTGACTTCTTGAAACCTGCAAAAGTGAGGGAGAACGGAGTTCCACAGCATAAAACAGTTAATTATCCATCAGCCCAACCATCCCATCCATTCATCCATCCATCTGTATCCATATTTTTACAGTAGGAGGAATCTTTTTGATATATTGGTATATGTTACCCACCACTAAAATCTGTCCTCTAGACCATCATATTACATAGGGAACAATTTTTAGATTTGATGTACATCCATGTTCTATCTACATTATACTGCACAACTGTCTTTCAAGATTTAGAGGCTTCCCTAATTTTTGGAACAGGAATCTCATGACTAGGATATGTGATACATGAGAAAATTTGATTGATTTCAAAAAATTGGGACCCTTCAAGACATTAAATCTAAAGAATATATTACCAGAGTGCAAAAGACAATTTATATACAATGTTCACAAATACTCTTAACTGATGCAACAAAGAGACCAGTCAAATAAGTATCAGTGCTTAATGAAATAGGGGTAAAAGGAAAAACATGTGCAGTCAAAAGCAATATTAGAATGACCATTTTGGAGCATCCAACCATCTATTTAGTTTATTTTATGAACGGAAAAAAGAAAATGCAATACATACCATGTAATAAGAGGATTTCCAAAATGAAAATTTTGGCCATGGAACAAGGACTGTAATACACTGTTGGCATCAACTCCTTTAGGAAGGAACTCAGAAAGAAGCTTCCTTTCGGAGTCTGAAAGATATGTATTCCACACCTGCCCATGTCATAAGTGCTTAGATCCATTAGAAACATGTACAGAATACTTCAAAAATGAAAAGATAAAAACAAAATAAAATAGTTTTGAAGGAAATAAACCTAGGCTTATACCAACAGAAATCATTCTAAGCACCAACAGTAGCTAACCTCATATGAAAGAACATGTTTGAGATCCTTCAGTTCATAGAGTTCCTCCGGAATAATAAATACATCTGCCAAATCACTGTGAAAGGGATATTTTGATGATTCGTAAAAGGGTGAAAAATACCTCCACGTAATTCCCACTTGTCCCTTTCGAGCAACTGGTTTATCTTGGGCCTCATTCCATTCTAAGGCAATGTGAGGTCTCATTCTTCTGTACCATCTAGACAGTTCTAAATTGATTTTTCTCTTTTCAGCATATAGTTCCTGGATGCAACTCCCGGAAACAGAACAAGCACCACCTGATTGCCTCTTTTGATGACCAGCTGCCATTTCCTCTCCAATATTGTCTCACTAGGGGGAATTCCAAATAGCTTTAAAAGATGCGCTTACTCAGCATCCAAAAAAAAATTGTAGTTCAAGCATTGAGATGACCTGCCCCTTGTTTCTTTGACGCCTGAATATGGATTACTGAAAGAATGGAAGCAGGCATCCCTACGACAGTTAAAATTTGATTTAAAAAGCCTTCAGGATATTTGGCTTAGCTGTAGTTTCAGTCTATCAGCTTGTTTATCAAATTATCACATGACATTGAAACCTAAAAAGACTGGACATTCTTTTTGCCAAAATATCCTTTCAACATAAACTCTAGATCCTGACATGCAAATAATAAAACAAAATTAGCTACACTTGTACCAGCCAACACCCCAAAATCATAGATGGTGTAATATTGTTCCACACTACATTTAAGATTAATTTAGTCATGTGCGATCAGCTAAAACTTAATGCTTATAAATCAGATGAAATAACTCCAAAGAAATGAAAATAAATATTCCCTTTCATTAATGGTTTGTATATCCTTTTTTGCAAGTTTGATTGGCTCCCATTGTATATTGGCTGGCCTCCTAAATTGGGTAAGTTCTAATTTAAGTTGAATGTTGGATGGGTTTCACGTCTGGTTCAAAAAATGAAAGCAGCAGACCTGAAATTAAGGGTAAAGAGGTGCAGTTTGAAGCTTTGGTGGTGGCACTGAGATGTTTCTGCCTTATGTTTTATCAGTTTTGGAGGGGCAACTTTCAAGGTGACCTATCTCCTGTGATCCAGGGGTTTAGTTGTGGGAACTGAAAATCATAGAGAATGGATTGGCATCAGTAGAAGAGAAGAGATGGGGGCCTGTAAAATTGGAGCTGAGATTTCACAACCAAATCATGGTAGGAGGTATTTGGATGGTCTTTTATGGTACAAGGGAATGATTAGAAATTGTGGTGCCTGACAGGTTTTTGAGCTTTGTAATATGTTTCAATCCTGGCCATAATGGTATGCAGATCGAAGTGGAGTTCGTGAGTCATGATGAGAAGTAGGGGTGGACGGTGGTATAGGTATGGATCAAATTGGAAGCCAGAGTGGACCTGGTGAGAAATCTTATCCATCTCATGTGAGGAAAAAAGCCGACAAAGAGGCATTATCTGGTAAACAAATGAATATCCAAGAGGTCATTAGAGCAAGCAAAGCCTACTCTATGGTTTCAAAATGATTGTGATCTCTTACAACATAGGGGATCTGGAGCATGCCCACATATGTGACTCCATGAAGAGTTTGTGGCTACAAGTAAACCTTAGGTGCTACTAATCCAGGAATCAATCTTTGAGGCCCATAAGGCAAAAGAATTGATAAAGTCTACCCTCCCTAGGTGAAGCTTGGAAGCTTAAGTTTGATGCGAAAATCTGGAGGTATAGTATTTGGATGGTATAAGTCAATGCAAATAAGGAATCTCTTTTCTTCTGTTTACTATCTGTATGTAATTGTTCCATCCTAAGATAAAGTTTTTAATGTGATTACTGTATATGGTCCTTTCATGGTGTTACAACAAAATCTAGCACCCCCATATGATGCAAAGTCCCAAGCATCAAGGGGCTGGTCTCATGCAAAACAGGAAGGCCACCCACTATCAACACAGTAGCTCTTCCTTCCACTCAAGAGGAGCTTCCCTAAGGATAAGGTTGCTAAGGTTATAGAGGGGAGGCATAAAGGGATATATCAAAGAATTAGCCTAAGCAAAATGGCTGGTAGATGTGAAAATTCCTTGAAATCCAGCAACTGGAATTTATTCTTCTAACTGATTAATTATGCAGCTTATTTGTTACGGCAAATAATGAATAAATCACACTGCAATTCTTCACAATAAAATTACGCTGCGGACAATAAATTGAAACTAAGAAAATAGATGCACACATACAATAAAAATAACATCGATATTTTGGACTAACATCCTTGGAAAAACCCCAAAGGGAAAACCAGTGCAGCAGATGAAGGTTTATTTTATTATATGCAGCATTAAAATCTGAGTACAATAATTTGGCTGTCATCCAACAAATCTCCTAGCATAAATAATTTGTAGAAAGATTTCTCCCTTCTGCAAAATCACTAAGCCTCCATCTCGCCTGCTCACACTGCGAAACTGGCTTCTCGCACTCCTCGCCTACGCAGTTCATACGGCCTCCTGGAACTGCTCCAATGTGGCTGTCTAGCTTTCTCCTGTCACTGTAAAATTCTGCTCTGCCTTAATGACTTTCCGGCCTCCAGCAACTAATCTGAACTCTCCCTAGCTTACTCACACAGCTAATCTGGCTAACTCGCACCACTTGGACAGCTACTCTGCAGAATATTTCATCCTCCTCTCTACTGGATCTCCAGAACTGGAATAATCCTCTGAAACTCTGCTGGTGATCTCCCTCTCACTGATGCTCTTCCTTCTAGCTCGAACTCTTCTTCCCTGCTCGACCTCTGAAGTTGGATAGTTCGGTTTGCCAAGGAACTCGCTCTCCTTCGATCTTCAATGTGTCTATCTCCATCCCCATTGCCCTGCTCTTATAATCACTTGCTAGCTCACCAACGACCATGATTAGATCCCCATCAACGATGCAATGTTCCTTCCTAAAATAATTTCCCTAAAGTTAATTTCACAATTTTGCATTTTTTTACAATTATGGGTGCCCACGAAATTTTGTGGATGAGGCTTAGGAGATGGGGGCCACACCCACATGCAATACGCACCCCTTGAAGACGGAAGTCGAAATTGCCAAGGAAAGAGGTCAAAATAGTGGATGGAGGGACCCACATGGGAAGGCAAGTGCATTACAGCTATTGGGGTCTTTTGTCAATTTAACTATTTTCTTGTTACTCAAGCTGTTTAGCTAGGTCACAGGTATTGCTTAGCACAAAGCTTTCCAAGGACAGAGCTCACCCTTCTTTTGGTGGACCTTCAATGCCACCCTAGGGAGGTAAATTTGTTGTTGCATTGGAGGGAGATTTGTGGAGGTTTTGGGAGCATCTTTCAGCCATATCTCTTAGCTAATTCATGCTCCAGGAGGACGTAGTAGAGGATCACATGCCACTCATTTCAGCTATTTTCCAGGGGGTGTTTTCCGGGAGAAATTAAGTGTAATTGCTCCAGGGGAAGACTAAGCCTTGTGAGGAGTTTTGGGTCCAGAGATTGTTGTTTGGGGGCAGATCAAATTTCTCTTCTCCAAGGTCTACGTAGGAGACTAATTATGGGCACACATGGGGAGTTGATGAAGGAAATTGTGCAGTTGAGTTGCGTAGGGGATTTGAGTAAGTCATCCAGGGGAGTGAAACTTGGCATTTTGGTGTGATCGGAAGGTTGCTAAGTGATTTTCCAAGGAGGTCGTATTTTCCAACTTGAGGAGGATGTGGTATTTGGGTGTCAATTTCGGGGGTCAGAACTAAACCAAAATCTTTCTAGATTTTGGTGGGTTTGTTTAGAGGAGCCCAGGGCTAATTTTGCATAATTTTCTGAGCATCGGAGGAGGGTCTTTCAATAGTTTCTTTCCTGCAGACAGAGCAGTTTCTCTAGGGCAATGCAGGGCATATTTGGGGCAACTCATTTCCACATCTGGACATTGTATTTTCCGACCTAGGGGTTGACTAGCTTGCCATTATGGCAAGCCCAGGTGCACTCCTTTCATACCTCATTGTACTATTGCTCCATATATATAATAAAATGGCTCAGCTGGATGGTATTTTTGGAGAATTTCTTGGTGTCCACTTATATTTCTAAATTGTGTGTGCTCATGTTAGTTTTTGGTTTGTTTATCACTGTATTTCCTAACTAGGAATATTACAGTGGTATCAGAGCTCATAATCTTGGCTCAGACTGTGGAAGAAGCTTTAGTCTATGACACCAGAGGATAAGTAGAACATCACTTACAGGAGGCACAAACATAGAAGCAGAGAAAGGCAGCTACATATTACTCCTGATCCAGTAACTGTTGAGCCAGAGGTTGAGAGGTGAGAGATGGGGGATAATGGGGGAGACAAGATGAGTAAAGAAGAGGAGTTTGCCCACATCTTTTAAAGGCCATCAACGATTTGTCTAAGGCCATTGAGGAGCTAAGGCAGCAAAACTGTAGCAACAACAAGGGCAAGGGGATTCAGGGAGAAATTCATCTGCGTGAAGACTCGGGTACTTTGCACCACCATGTAGCGAATACACCCAATGTACCACTTGTTTCTAATACACCACTCAGGTCAACCATCCCCACATTTCTAGCATCCAATGTTGGAGAGCCGCAAGGGCAGGAGGTGATGCCCATGGGGGACTATTTTGTGGAGTATCATTCCTATGGGCCCGATTTCAGAGAGGCCATCACCTTCAAGGACTTCTATAGCTGAAGGGCATCAATAGGAGCAAGGAACAGAGTAGGGGAGGCTACACACGTGGCACTGATTTACAGCGCACTATGGGGAGATTATTCCTCCCGACTTTTGATGGCTCACCTAAGAGCGCAGCCAGGGCATGGGTTGAGAAGTTAGATGACTACTTCCAGCTCAACCAGATGACAAAAGGTGGAGACAATTAGAATTGCCACATTGCACTTAGAGGGGGAAGCCCATGTTAGGATATTCCGACACATAGGAAATAATTAAGTTCAACTTGGTCTAGTATAGAGTTAGGTATAGAGTTAGGTAAAGTGTGTTTCTTTACCGTTGTACATTTTGTAACTTACAATCCGACGGTCACGATATGTAGTGATCCGACGGTTCATTCTCTCCTCGGTATTACCGACACTTGATCCGTGGCTTGACACCCGATTGGTCCATGAATTCTATTTAAAGCGCATGGAGGGTCATTTGTAGGTTAACCGTGCATGAGAGAAGCTTATGTAAATTTTCATTCTTTATTAATAAATTGCGTGTAGTAGCCACGTTGGCGCAGGCCGTGGACTGTTTCCCTCTCTGAGGGTTTTAACCACGTCAAAATACTGGTGTATTGATCTGTGATCTGTTTGTGAGCGGTGTCCTTTTGGTGTTCTGTCTGAGGAACTTACCCTGTAAATTCCTACAACGTTCTAGTGATGATCACCCTCGATTTGACCTCCCTTAGTGCCCACTGATAGCTCTGTAGACTGGTTCCTCTATATCTTGTAGGCTTACTGTAGGTTTCCTGCACTGTAGATGTTGACTGTATCATGTAGGTGCTATTTCAGGAAGACCAAGAGAAACCTCTTAGTTCGATGAATTCTCAAAGTAGATTTTGCTTTCTTTGTATGGGAATCAATGTTTTATTTCCATATATGGATGATCGTGTGGGGTGGTATGCTGGCTGTCTAAGTACGAGCACCTCCTTTTGGACTGTTTCTCCCACTATGAGTCCATCATTATACCTTACCTCGTAATTATATCCCACTCCTATCCTCCGTAATTTAAACATTTTTGGCTTTATTCCCTTTTCTTTTGATTTGACTTTTGTCACATGTGGAGTGGTCTAACACTTTTCTTCTTGTCAACTAGCTGAAGGTGGCCAAGTTAACTGGCCACCTTTACTTATAAAATCAAATCTCACATAATCCCACAATTTTGATCATATCATACTAACGAGAGAGAATGAGTAAGATGACATACCTATGGGTAAGGTGCTTCATTGATGATGCATGTTGGAGAGTGGTGCCTCTTTGTTGTGCTTTTCAATCTGCATATTTTTATTGTGTATTTTCCTCTTTTGATACTTGTTCCTTTTGATGTGCAGGTGCTGGACCTTGTTGTTGGTGATCTTATTGTTGTTGTTGAGCTCTAGAGGAGCTTCTTCATCTTTGTATTCCCAGTCTTAAAGATGGATGCAATCTCAATGGTTTCCTTTGTGGGATAGGCTGCTACATGATTTCCTACATGATGCCTACAGGATGTCGTGTAGCTGCCTCTCCCTTAAACTTTCATATTTTTCCTCAACTTTGAAGCATATGGGATGTTGAGATGAGTGGATAAGGGTGGTAGGGAATGGTGAATGAGGGATGTTGCCTTTGGGTATGGTTCGTCTTTCCCCCTTCTCTCTTTCTTCTATTTTTTTCTTCTCTTTATTTTTTTCTTTTGTAATCTATATATTTTTAATTGATTTCTTTGATGGATGCAGGGATGACATGGTGATGAAAGGAATGGCTATGGTGTGGTGAAGTAAATAGTTTTTCATCCAGACACAAGCTTGTGTCATCATATTTCTCTTGGACTACCCTTCTTGTGGTTTTCAAAGTCACTTTCATTCCTACAGGAAACTTTTGTAGGATTACAAGGAATCCTGTAGAAAACATAGAGTTTGTGTGAAATGAGCTAAAGGGATTATAAATGGAAGACTAGGTGAATAGTGGAACAAATGAGATGGATGGATTAAAACATGGCTCTTGTGGGTCCTGATATCCTTCTCATGTTGTGCTTGTCCTCCTCTTGCTGACCTACAATACAGAATTTCCATCTTTTGTATCTCTTTCTTTTTTTTGTAAAACAACTAGTCTGCCTCCAAGGAGGTTTTCATCCTAGTTACCTCCCCTAGGTGACTCAAAAGAGGTTTTCAGCCATATATCTTTTTATTTTTCCCTCTTTTTTTTTTCTTTTTCTTTTTTAAAACACCCTTAGGCGGCCTCAAGAGGTTTTCAACCCAACAATTGGACTTAGGTGCCTCATGGAGGTTTTCACCTGAGTCTCTTTATTTTTTCTCTTTCTTTTTCTTTTCTTTTCTTTTTTTTTCTTTACGGACTTGGTGGGGTGGCAACTAAGACTTTCTCTACCACCATCATGGTCTTGCTAATGCTATTGATGAATTCTTGCTTTGACAATGGCTTCTAGTAGATATTTAATCTATACCTATTGATGAGCAAAGGATAACCTCTGCATCAATGGTTCTTATCTACACTGCACCATTATCATGACACTTTTCTATTACATAAGGCCCTAACCATCTATTCCTTAACTTGCCTTTAAACTCCTTGTACCGGGAGTCATACAACAAAGCCCAATCACCTTCTTGAAATTATTTGTCTTTTATATTCTTGTCATGCCAAATTTTCCTCTGAACTTGAGTCACCTCCATGTGCAGGAGGGCCTACATCCTAAATTCATCTAACCCATTCAGCTGGAGCAATCTTTCTTGTTGTGCTCTAGTGATATCTAGATCCAATTGTGATTCCATCCTTAAGGTGTTGTATTCAAATTCAATGGACAGTAGGGATTTCTTCCCATAGACCAACTCATAAGGAGTGAAGCCAGTGGTGGTCTTCTAGGTGGTATTGTAGGCCTAGGTGGCCTCAACTAATATATCTGCCCAATCCTTTCTACTGCTACTAATCATCTTAGTCAGAATGCCTTCCAATGCTCTGCTAGTTACCTCCACTTGCCCATTAGCCTGTGGGTGGTAAGGGGTGGATGTTTCATGATTGATCTTGTGTCTGCCTTGATCAGTGACCAATTCTCTAGGGTACCCAAACTTATAAAACACATTTTCCCTTAATAATTAAGCCACATTTTCTTTTGTTTCTGCTTTGATGTCTTTGGCTTCAACCCACTTGGTTAAGTAGTCAGTGCACACAATGATGTACTGCTTCTATTTGGATGGAGGGTCAATGGGCCCGATGAAGTCCATGCCCCACTTATCAAATGGCTCAAAAGTCACTTGAGGTTACAGAGGCATATCATCCCTTGGGGTATGTTTCCCCATCCTTTGGCACTGATCACACTGACTGGTATACCTCCTCACATCTTGGTGAAGAGGGCCAGTAATAACCAACTTGTAATACCTTGAATGTTGTTCTTTCGGCTACAAAGTGACCTCCACAAGGCCCATCATGACCGACCAAAAGGATGTCAAAGATGTCCTCCTCCCTGACACATCTTCTTAGAATTTGATCTGGACCTACCTTGAATAGATTGCCCCCAATCCAAGTGAATGTGGCACTCTTTCTTTTGATCCTACTCTTTTCCTTGGAGGACAAGTTTGGTGGAAACTATACAGACACCAAGTAGTTTGCTATGTCAAAAAACCATGGAGATAGAACTGAAATGGAAAATAAATGTTCATCTAGTAACTAATCATCAACCATTCCTTCCTCCCCTGTAGGCAAAGTCAATCTGGATAGAAAATCTGCAACAACATTCTCCTTTCCAAGCTGATCAATAATAGTTAAATCAAACTGTTGCAATAAAAGTAACCATCTAATAATCTGGGCATTTACATCAAGTATTTAATTACAGCATGGTCACTATGTACAAATGTTTTGTACTCAGTAATGTAATGCCTAACTTTATTCAATGAATGCACAATATCTAGGAGCTCTTTTCCAGTCACGGTGTAGTTCATCTCATCTTTTGACAGATTCTTACTGATGAAGTAAATGGCATAAGGTATCTTGTCATCTATCTGGCCTAAAGTTGTTCCTATGGATTTGTGAGAGGCATCAACATGTATATGAAAAGGAAGAGCCCAATTTGGGCCCTGGAGAATAGGTACAGTAGTCAGCTTGTCCTTTAGGGTGTCCAAGGCTTCTTGAAAACTTTCTGACCATAAAAATTTGGAGTCTTTAGCTAATAACCCAAATAAAGGAGAATCTAACTTGCTGGAATATTTTATAAATCTCCTATAGTATCCAGCTAAACCTAAAAAACTTCTGACATCCCTCTATTTTTGTGGAGTCGGGACCCTTTTGATGGTGCCTATCTTATTTGGGTCTACCTACAGTGCTTCCTAGGATATTGAGTGACCTAGAACAGTCCCTGCTTTCATCAAGAAATCAAATTTTTTGGGACTAAGGGGTAAGTTCATTTCAGTGCATTTGTTCAACACCTTACCCAAATTAGAGAGAGCCTCCTAGAAATCACACCCATAGGGTGTAAAGTCATCCATATAAATTTGTACTGCATCATGGACTAGCTCTGCAAAGATACTTAGGACTTCCCTCTGGAAAGTGGCAGGGGCATTGCATAGACAAAAAATAAGGACCCTATAGGTGAAAGTATTCCAAGGATAGGTGAAGGTGGTTTTATCCTGGTTCTCTGGGCTAACCTGGATTTGATTATACCCATTGAACCCATCTAAGAAAGAGAAAAACTTTTTCCCTGCCAAGCCATCTAACACTTGGTCAATGAAAGGTAGATGGAAATGTTCCTTCTTTTTTTCTTTGTTTAACTCTCTGTAATCAACACAAATCCTCCACTTTCCATTTTTCTTTGGAACCAGCACCAAAGTAGACACCCACTCACTGTCCGAGATAGGGTAGATGAATCCTGCATCCAACAGATTTTGTAACTCTTCTTTGACTATATCCTTGAGAGCTGGATTCATTCTCCTTTGGGGTTGTCGAAGAGGTTTGCAACCTTCTTTTATATAAATGCGATGAGTACACACAAAGGGTTGCACTCCCTTCATCTCTTTGTAATTCCAAGCAAAGGCATCCAAATTCTCTCTTAGCATATTACATAACTCTTCTTATTGGTGTGCAGAAAGAGGGGTTGATTTTTAGTTTTATTTCAGGGCCGAATTCTATTGTCTTGACACGAGTAGGGTTTGATTCAGTAAGCATAGAGAAATGTGATGGTTGTTCCTGGTTTCCTTCACTATTTCCTCTAGAGACATGGTGTTGGGAGTTGGATTTTGGAGGATGTGTTCAATCAAATCATCTTCATCAGGTTGTCCTCCTCCCATGGTAGTTTCTAGGGTATAGAGTTGGGTGGAGTAGACTTCATCTTCTTCTTTCTCTTCTAGCCATAAAGGTAAGTCATGTTCTAGAAATGGCTGAGCAAGAGGGTACAGGACTAGCTACTTGGATAGATTCCCAATTTTGATAGTCATGTTTCCAGCCCTATAGCTGATGTAGGCATCGACAGTGGCTAACCAAGGTCTCCCAAGTATGAGAGGATAACAATTAAATTTGGTCTTAGGCTGGAGAACTAAGAAGTTTGCAGGGTACTCCCAGGAGTCAATGGAGACTGTCACGTTGTCAACAATCCCCTCAAGGGCTAGCATGGATCGGTCTACAAGCTACAAGACTTTTGTGGTCTTCCTTAAGGAACCCTGGAGATTTAGCTTGAGCATGGTGTCCTTAGTCATTACATTAATGGCAACCCCAATATCAATCAAGGTATGTGGGACAATGGTGCCATTGATGTGTACATCTACTACATGGCTTCCAAGGTCAAAATACTTTGGGCAAATTACCTGCCCCAACATTAAGTCAGACAGTTGTCCAATGACATTAATGTTAGGGGTGTCTCTTTTTCGCCTCCATGGATGTTTGAAACACTTCTATTTAATTTTTGTAAATAGGTACATCCTTAATAGCTTGGAAAAGTGGGATTTGACACATAGATTTTTCAATTCACCCAGAATTTCATTCTATTCTGGGGTATGATGGATTGGATGAGTTAATATTTCATGAAAGGGTGGTGGATTCACTCTAGGAATACTTTCCTCTCTTTCCTCCTCACTCTCCCTAGCTAGAGATGGAGGTTGATTATTCGAGAGCACTCTCCCAGATCTAAGGTTGATTTCCTGAATTTCCAAAACATAATAAGGGTATGACGTCTCTCCACTATAGACCTATTGTTCCTGTCTATTATTCGGGTTTGGGTTTGGTTGGGCAGGCATCCAAGGTTGTTTAGGTGGAGCAGGGTGTACAAGTTGTGGTTGAGTAGGAGGTGAAGGCAATAAAGTTAGAGCATTGTTGTATGGGGGCCTCCACCCCTAGGGTGGTGTATTCCCTGAGGTTGTGGAGGAGTATATGGATGAAATGGCTCGTTGGCTAGTTGGGAATGGTACTAAGGTGCAAAATACCAGGGAGAAGGTGTAGACCAGGACGGATGAGGAGGGGGGGCCAAGAGGGAATGGATGTGTTTTCGTTAGGATTGTAATATGCATAGGATGACCCTTACATGCCCTAGTGGTATGGTCGAGGCCCAAGAGGCCTCCTTTGATTGGTAGCAGAGTTGGTCAGTCACCCCTTAAGTTCCCTGATACATAGCTTTTTGTCTAGGCAGAGAAGGGAACTTGTCTGTGGAGTTCTTTTCTTCATATATAAAGCAGATCTCTATAAGGTTTAATGGACATTCATTCCTAGGGTGCCTCCTTGTGCATCTAGAGTAGAAGATGAGTAATTCTCTCCTTGCTTCCTTCTGCTTCCTCTTGATTTGCATAGTTTCCATATGTAGGGTAAGGGATTGCAACATTTCACTCTTAAAATATTCCAACATGTTTCCAATTTCACATTTTATAGATGTGTTGGAAGAGGATGAGTTGGCCACTATTTGACTAACCTTACCCTTTTTCCTAGCTTCCCTAGAATGGTTCTTAAAACAATCTTGATATCTTCATAGGGTAGCTGGTAGATGTCCCCTCCTGATAGAAGGTTTAGGGTATCCAAGAGATCTTCCCTGATCCCCCTAAGTAGGACTAGCTTAAGTGACTCAGGATTAAGTGTGCACCTAGCCCTTTTATAGCTGAGCTGGAATCTTTCCTCATAATCCTCTAAGGACTCATCATGCCCCAAGGTCATTCTAAAGATTTCCTCTTTGGTGTCTTTGGACCTACAGTAGTCCCTATACTTGTTGTTGAAAGCTTTCTGCATCTGAGCCCAGGTGGTGATACTATCCCCTGGTAAACCCATGAACCAGCATAGTGCTGCATCCTTGAGAGTGGATGGGAATAATTTCAAATTTTGATCATCAGTGGTGTAATCATAAGTTCTACATATGACAACAAATTAAAACAAGAAAGTATCTGGATCTTCTGAGGTCAAGCCATGGAAGTGAGGAAGAGAAGAGTGGCTTATGTTTTTCATATTGGCATCCCCATTGGTTTCTATGAGGGTAAAAGCACCCTCAATCCTTTCTCTATCTCCATTTTCATTTATATTTTCAGCCATTATGTCAGTTGGAATGGGTTCTTCTTCTTCCCCTATAGGCTCTTCAAAAATCTTAGGTTGTTCGCCTAAGGGGTCCTCTAATTCACAGCCACCGAAGAAGAGGGAAGGTTGGCTATTTGAAGTGGTAGGGGCATTTGGTAGAAATTTTCCTAAGTTATCCCTATTCCTACAAGGCATGAAAGAAGTGTTTTTTTTTTTCAAGCTTTAATACTAATTACATAATAGAAAAGACAAACTGAATTGAAACTAACTGCTAAATGAAATCACTTGTAGAATGGAAAGGAAAGAAAACCAACTTACAACTATCTTGCAAAAATGAAACTAATAGAAGAATGAAAGAGATAAGATATGGAAGAAAGAAAGAAGAAATCACATCTACTCAGACACCTCCCTGGCAATGGCACCACAATGTGATGAGCACCAGTATTGTAGCAAGAATGTTGCAACTCCTGGGGCTACCAACTTTACTTCATCAACCTAGGGTTTGTACAAACTTGGACGTGATAGTGTTGTATACCCAAATATATGCAGTTATTCCACTCTTTGCACTGCTAAGCTAGGCGATATACCACTAGGGTTTCTCAAACCAGCCTTCTATTGATTTAGAAGAAGTTTGATTACCATATGAGAAAGGAGAATTTTACCCTAATTGAGAGGATTGAAATGCTACCTACTGCAATAAAAAAAGATTGAAATAGATGCCTAAAACACACAACTCATCTAGCTATTTGTTAAGATCCCTTGTTTGAGATGAATTCTAATCTAACACATGTGAAATCCTAACTAATCCTAAGCATGCAATCTGATCTAATCAAACACTTAAATGTTGTGTACATGAATAAGCACAACAACCTTTTTATTTTTGTCTTTTGTGTGAAAACACAAGTGCTAATCCTTATTGATTGTATGGTAAGTGGGTTAGGTATGGAGAGAGATGGTTGTGATGGGTGAGATGGCTTAGGAGGAAAGTAGGGGTCTTCTCCTATATTTTGTGATGCATTTCTCACAAATTGAGCTCAAAACATGCCACTACATGTCGTCCTATAGGATGTCTACAGGATGTCCTAATTCACCTGCAAGATCCCCTGTTTTCCTACAGGAATAGGCCAAAAGCATAAGGAGTGATTTGGGAAGTGGTATGGAGATTAGGGAAGGTGAGTGAAGGTAGGAATAAGGCAAGGAAGTGGTTAGGACGCACTCAGAACTAAAAGCGAAGTTGTATGATGGTTGGATTTGCTCAATAAGCATGGAAAGTTGTCCTTGTGAAATGATAACTTGGATTGTGAACTTAGTGGCCTTTGGCGATCATGGGTGGATATGGTTTGGTTGAGACTGATGATATGAGGTCTTTCTGCAATATTGAAACTCCTACAACATATACATTATTGTTGGCATTTATCCATGATTCATGTCAAAACAAGAAAGGTTTACATCATCATAGTAAAACATAATTTCATCATTTAATTTCCTAGTTCATGCATGGAAATGCTTGAAGCCCATTATGAAAGCGCCATTAAATCTAATCCAAAGCTTAAGATATTAGAAATGACAACTGCAACCTATCCCTTAAAACTAAAAAATGTTGACCTAATTAGCAGAAAAACCCTAAATTTCATAAGAAACCAGGATTCTGTCTTTTTGGGTTGAATGGGAGTTTTTCCTCAAACCATGGTCTCTGAAGGGAGGAATGAGGCAAGATACACCTATTATCAACATTTTTGATATTTCTTTATCTCTTTAAAGCTACTATAAATCTATGCACAAATGGAAGCAAACTAATCAAATTCACTAATAATTGCAATCTAACAATGCTAAAATCAATTCAACAAGTAATCTATGAAATAACCTAAGCATACAAGTACAATAAGAGGAACCTCTACTAGTAGGGTTAGGCCCTAACCCAAGAGCTTCAACCCTCTGAGTCAACTCAGTCCTGGATCAAGGGAATGTTCATTTTCATTAACATATCAAAAAATATATAATAGTGTTTTGCCACAATCCTTCAACTCAAAAGTTCTTAGTTATCTTGCATAAAAAATATGAATCCTAATGAGGCTAGGCCTCCTTATTATACAACTAAATTTGCCAACAAATTCCTTAAATATAGGTAGGCTTGGCTTCCAATCTCAAGATAAATTGGTTCTTTAACTATCATTGGCTCGGCTGCCAATGATCCACATGACTCGGTTGCCTGCAACTCCGAGCTGGTGTGATTTGATTTAGGGATATTTGAATGAGTGAGGACTTAATGAGGAAGATCCATCTCCTATAATCTCTCCTTCTTGTCTCATTCAAGTTCCTGCACCTTAACCAACCATAATTTTCCATAATTTGCTCCCAAAAACCTACAATCAATGCACATTAGACCACTAGACATAAAATCTTACTTTTACTCATCTCATTAAGAAAAATATAATTAAAACATGCAAGGAATTATGAGAAGAGTTGATTTAAGTAAGCTTGGAGGTGTATTAAGGTCCATATATTTTACCCAATGATTAGCCTCATGAGGTATTAAGCGAACTCCTCTCAATCATCTCAACCCCAAGCCATACTCAAATTTTGACATGCAAATAACATTGGGTCGGGAGCAAGTTTGACACCCAATTCCTTGCAAGTCACACAATACTGCATGTTTTTAAAAAAAATTGATCATATCCTTAAATGTTTAGCCCTTGGACTCCCTCATTAAAGATAAGATCATTCTTTGATCTTGATAATTGGTCTATCAAAACGCTGATGGGCTGAAATATGAGTTAAGGAGTAGAGAAAGCAATTTTCCTTGACATTTCCTAGAATATTTTGAACTTTTGGGGGCACATCACATGACACTACCATCACCATACCAACATTTTTTGGTAAAGTTCCACTGCAAGAGGCATCCACTGATTCACGTTCCTCAGCCTGTGACCATAAAGATGATTCTTCCTGAACATTTTTCCTAGATGACGATAAGGATATATAGTCCTTATCATCATCAAGTATTGATTTTCTTTCTTCACCCGTGCTCCACCTTCCCCCTCCAAATTTTAGATAAGCATCAGTTTCTCTTGCATGCTTCCCTCTAATTGAAAAGTTATACCCATACCTGATGTTAGTGTCAGTCTTTCCAGCCTTCCTCCAGTGATCAAATATGCTCTTACAAAGTGGTTTCAGAGTGTTAAGGT
>APFE030643126.1:4789-42695 GCA_000404065.3 Pinus taeda
TCTATTTTGAATATGATAATGTTGTTCCACACACTGAAGGGGGGTTCCAATTCTAGATCAGTTTGTGGTTCTTCCATCTTTGACTTACCAAAATGTTATTGCTGAATCAAATTTGGATGATAGTAATGTTTCTACAGGACCAGAAATTTCTCTTGAAGAGCTTGTTCTTTAGCCTATTTTTCAAGATGGGCAATCATCACAACCACTTCAGCAACCTTTACGAAGATCTACACGTGCTCAAAAATTTCCAAGAAAGTATGATAATTTTGAAACAAGAATGTATTCTAAAGGTGATTTAGGTAATGTTTCTCATGAATGTGAATTCAATAATTGTACAATTAGCAAACCTATTTGTTTTGAAGAAGCTGCTAATTGTGATGAATGGAAGGATGCAATGCAAAAGGAATATGATGCACTTATTAAGAATAAAACCTGGAGACTAGTGGATCCTCCTGCAGGTGTCAAAACCATTGGTTGAAAATGGGTCTATACGATCAAATACAAAATAGATGGTTCGCTTGATAAATACAAGGCAAGACTTGTAGCAAAAGGTTAAGCTCAGAAGGAAGGCATTGACTACATAGAGACATTTGCTCCTAGAACAAAATGGGGCACAATTAGAACTCTGTTTTCTCTTGCAGCTCAGAATAGCTGGAATATACACCATATGGATGTTAAAACAACTTTTTTGAATGACGATTTGAAGGAGGATGTTTATATGTTTCAGCATGAAGGTTTTGTTGTTAAATGCAAAGAGAAAAAGGTATGCAAATTGGTTAAGGCTTTGTATGGAATGAAACAACTATCTCGTGCATGGTATGAAAAGTTAACTGAACACTTTCTCAAGTTGAATTATAAGTTATTTGATCTAGATGATGCAACTCTTTTTGTTAAGAAAATTGGAAAGTTAGTTGTATATTTGGTTGTGTATGTAGATGATTTGATGATCACTTGAAACAATGATGAATAAATAGTGTCCATTAAAAGAAAATTATTGCAAGTTTTTGACATGATAGATTTAGGTTTATTACATCATTATTTAGGGATTGAAGTTGACTAGAAACCCAAATATACTTTCATTTCTCAGAAAAAGTATATTGGACAACTATTGGATAGACTTGGGATGTAGGATTGTAATCCTATCGCTACTCCTATGGAGCAAAATTTGAAGCTTACTTCCACTGAAGGAAGTATGTTTGAAGATCCAACAAAGTACATGCAACTTGTTGGAAGTTTAAATTTTTTAACTACTACTCGACTTGACATATCTTTTGTTGTAGGGATACTTTCACGGTTCATGCATAAGCCATGTGAAGGTCATTGGAATGTAGCAAAGCAAGTGCTCAAGTATTTGAAAGGCACTCAAACATATGGTATCAAATATTTCAAAGTTGTAGATTTCCATCTCACCGGCTATTGAGATTCTGATTTTGATGGAGATAATGAAAATGGAGTCTTTACTTCTGGTTATTTGATAAGTATTGGATCAACAACCATTAGTTGGAGATCCTGCAAGAAATGTGTTCTCATTGATTCTACCACCGAAGTTGAATATGTTTGGGTAGCTCAGCTACAAAGTAATCATTGGCTTCACAGATACTATTGAAGACTGCAAAAACAACAGGATCAACTCCTTTACTCTACAACTCTTCTACAATTTAGTTTGCCAGAATCCCAGTTTCATGTTGAAGGCAAGCTATTAACACCAAATATCACTTGATTTGACATTATGAAGAGGCCAAAGTTATTCATATGACACATTGTCCTACTTCAGAGTAGATCGCAGACATATTTACAAAGCCACCGAGACGTGAAAAGTTTGAAAAATTTAGAATGTTACTCGGCATGTGAGATGTCCCTTCAGATTAAGGGGGGAATGTTAACTAATCCTTTGAGATTGTTATTGTATATCATATAATATGTAATTAGTTTTACATTCCTTTTTTATGGTTAATAAATTACCGAGACACAATTGTCTTGTACCTATATTTCACATGTATAAATGTGTAATTTTATCATTAATATGATGCTCTTTCCTTGTGCTCTTTCATTGTGGAGTTTATTTGGGCTTGTATAGGTAGCATGATGGATGTTGCAGCAAAAGTTCCAAGATTATGCAAAACTTTATATTCAACGAGGGTTATAGAGAAGTATCACAATGCAATGGCTGAAAAACATGGAAATACACGTGGGAAAAATTGAAAATCCAACTTCAGGAGCTTAACCGAATTAGGTGGGCGGCCATGAAAATTTTGTTGGAACCATGGATATAACCTGCCCAAGAGAAGAAAATATTGTAGAGACTCATCATCATGGTTATTTTTTCAAAACAATTTAAAATACACTTCACATGATATTTCAAAAGAATGATGACAAGGATGATGGCGACTATTTCTTCATTGAAGATCATGACAAAGAAATATAAAATAATGATGACAAGGATGATCTCCACTATTTCTTCATTGAATATCATGATGAAGCAATAGTACAACAACATAATGGCAACAATCATTTTCTAGAACACTATAATAATGCCAATACTATTTCTCCTAAAGGTGATCCGATTTTTGTAAAGGATTACAAGAAGAAAATATCAGAAAACCTCCTCCCAAGGGTTTCAACTACAACCACATGATCAATTATGGTGGGTGATAATTTGGGCAACTCTTTTAATTGTGGGAACATTCATATTAATATTATTGATACTGCATTCGTCTGGTCGAAATATTGGAGGTGATTGTAGCCCATGCTTTTACAAAAGCAGAAATCCAAAACAGAAACCCACCTGTAAAACAAGGATGGAATTGAGAGAGTATGGGAGTTTCATTGGTTATGTATATATCTATGTCCCCAAAGAGGTATCATGTTATGCACTTCCGTCCATGTATTCTCCTTAATTATTTGATACTTACAGTTTTGTGTAATTTGTTTCCTTGACTTTGACTTTGACTTGATACACGGTTCTCCAAGTAAATCCCTCAAAGATTTACTTAGCAAATAAAGCATGACCTTATTCCTTTTATAATTTCTAATGACTTAGGAGACATATCTACTACTCAAAGCCACCTATTACCACTACATCCATGAAAATAGGAAAACGATTTCATCAAGGGGCCATGTGTAATTGTTCAAGGAATCCTTCATGGGAATAAATGGTTAGAAGTTTCATTTAGGACATAAAATTCATGTTTCCTCCACTAGCCATGTCGAGGGCCACAAGAGTCACACCATATTCTAAAAAATCCAAGTGGTACCCTACTTAAGCGAAAAGGATGCCCTCAATACTTTATTTGTGGTGGTTCAAAGTTTCATTATTATCCATAAAAGCTATAAAGATTTGTTTAGGGCCTAACACTTGGTTTTATTCTCTTGTGTATATAAAATTTCCATAGACTCACATCTAATGTTCAAAAACTCATAATGTCAACCATCCCATCTACAGACCAAGGATACCCTTGAAAGGTCCTCTATGATGGGTCAACATTTCCTTTAGCATATTCTTGTTACACCTACCATGTGAATGTTGATTCAAAATAATGTGTGTTTGTTGTAGGAATGTGCATGCACTTTAGAATATGCACATGCTCTAAAAAATATTCACATTCCTTCCTTTTCTATACATGTGATGTTTTGGCTGCCTCAAATTTAGGTCCAAAATGACATACCTAGTGGGTTGGGCTGCAAATACATCAAAACATTCACTTCTTTGAATGCATCTCAATATCTATATTTTCACATTATTTTTGTATAGGATACACAGATATGTCACACATGAAATTACACACATATATAGAGTCCAATATGTATAGATGCTCCATATATAATTGGAAAAAAAAAATTATTTTTTTCAACATTTTTTTTATAGTGACATATATCAGGGTTTTAAAATACATAGATATTTTTTTCCTGCTATAACTTTTTATCACTTTAACCATTTTTAGAATAAGATGTATTCTATACTAGTATAGGTTGAGATCTACATTTGAGAAAAAAAAAAGGTTGATTATGTTAAGACCCTCATAACCCATAGTGATGTAAGACCTTGTAATATCAAGGATATAACAAATTTCAAAATTTCAAAAAATATAAAAATTAACATTATAAATTTAGAAAAAATAGCCTTAACATTGTGTTTTCTATAATTCCACAAATCTTTTAAATGAAATTCCATTATTTAAGTACTCAACACCTACACTAATAGAAACATTTGCATTATATTTTGCATGAAAAATAACATATTACTATTATAAAAACTCAAATTTCACATAGTCATACACAAACACCATAAATACAAAATATATATTTAGAAGATAATTAAATTTCCTATCTTTTGTGATTTTACGCCATATTAAAATCCATTGTAAAATAACCTTGAATCATCCCTCCAGTTTAATAGGTTGATGTTTTTTGATTCTTGCCTTGCCAACAACCTATCATGAGACCATCATTAGCTTGTGCCCACCCTCAATTATAGCACATACACAATTTTGTTCCCATTTTATAATTTTCTATTCCTAGTGTATTTGTACATCATTTGAAGAGAACATTTTGTGCCTACTTTGTTTTTATAACTTTGGTATTTGGTTGTTGAATCACATTTTTTTCACCCCCGCCCATTACAATGGTGCTATTCTTTTGGATTGTGCTTATTAGCTTGTAGTTTTTTTGTTTTTTTTTTTACTTGTATTAAGAATGGTGTAGAACTACTCTTGTACTATTTCATTATTTTTGCGATAATTAAGTAATGATATAATTGTCATTCATGTGTATGCAAGCTCTGAAATTAATAAATGAATCAACCCTATTGTTGTTGGTGTAGATGGTGTAGATGATTTGTGATGTAAAGGTGTCATGATCTTAAACAACATCTACATATATTACTACATGTCCTTCGACTACATCATAAAGCAACAATGGGTCCTTCGGGTGTTGAATATTGATAAAAGTTGCGGGGTGTCTATGAGTGACGTAGTTGGAGTAACTTTGGCATATTCCATGGATGGCATATACTTGTCATCGGTAGAAAGGCACACAAGCTATGAATGAGATCTTATTTTGAGAGACATGACAAATCAATTTTCTAAGACAAAATGTCTCGAGAATGACAATATCCCAATTATGGAGAGGTTCTGCAACCTTGACAATGAGAATGTAATGATGAAAAATATTTTAACCTTAGTTGGATCTCAACATATGACAAACCTAGAAAGAAGTCCTAACAATATTGGAGAAAGAAAAACTTAAAATTTCTTTAATGATGTCAAATCCAAACCTACTAAGTTACTACCTATGGCACTACAATTTTTATGAGAAAATGTGTATAGGATTAGATATTTGAAAACTTTATATATAGAAAAAATTAAAGAAGGATTTTTTTTTTTGGTATTCTTGTAAATATATGTGTGTGGTGTGTTTAAATGTTGAATACTTCAGAATGTATAAATAGAAAATGATAAGAGATTTTGTTTTTGTAATTTGTTTAATATTTGCCTTATGCAATTTTTTTTTAAACAAAACTTTAATTATTGATATAAGTCTGAATATAACTAAGGAACTTAGCATCCCCTAAAAGTAAGCAATATCTAAAATATAATATAAAATAATATAAAGCTTGAGAGTATAAATAACTTATTTGTATTTTTATATTTAAATTTTATTATTAACTTTATTTGATTTTGGTTAAAATTGTGTTTTACTATTTTGATGTAAACTGTCCTTATTAATACCTTTCTGATCATTGAAATTTATGTAATTTTGTATTAGCTTTAAAAAATTGTATTAATTGCCTTCTCTTCTTTTACTAATTTATATTTTAAAATTTAAATATTGAAACTCAAAATTGTGGATTTAAAAGTTTGATTTTAAATATTTTATGAGTAGATTGATTTAGTACAGAGGAGAATAAACAAATTGAATAGTGATGAAAAAGAAACAAATTAATAAATATGATTTAAGTAATAATGTGAAATAAAAATTTAAAAAAATGATAATAAATGAATTTGGTTATTATATTTATATGAGTAAATACTATTAAAATAAATATTATAATTTGATTTATAAGTTTAACATTTAAATATAATTTTTCTTTTTATTATCTTTCATTTTATTAACTAATTATGTAAAATTTTATAAATTATAAATTTATTTTTAAATGATGATTGTTAGAATAGAGTCTTTGAGTTTATTAGTGAATTGATTTTACCATAAGAAATGCTTTTCCATAAAGTTTGTTTTGTTTGAAAAAAGTCTTTTATAATATGTACAATTAGAAAAACTACTTTATAAAGTTGAGGATACCATTTTCGTGATTAGAACGGATATGGGTAGTTTCGAGATACACAAAAAAATTATGTGGATGCAAATGAGCTATAATCAGCGATAGTGACCTGGTCGGAGTTTGAATGAAAGGAAGACTAGAGAGAGGCTCGACTACCAGTTGTGTTTAAACCCCACAAAGAATTTATGCATGGATAACAGAGCCATGGTTCAGAAGACGTGAATGGGAGCTGTTTCACTCTGAATATTCAACGGTTAGATTAGATTAGGGTTAGTCAATGGTCATATTTTGCAATTTGTTTTCATGTTAAACTGTTAGTAATTTGTTTTCATGTTAGGGTTAGTTCAACGGTTAGTAATTTATTTTCATGTTAGGGTTACTTCAACGGTTAGGGTTAGTCAACGGTCAATTTCTTTAAACCCTCCGTAATCGTGTTACATATTCATTAAACACCATTGCTAGTGCTTCATCGGTTTTGTTTTCTGCAAGATTTGAAGCGATTCGCGACTTTTGAAGCAATCTAGACCACTGCAATCTCTGTTACCATTGCAGTCTCTATTATCAATCAATCTATTATTAATTAAAGGTGAGGAATGGCCCAGTGCAATCTATTACCACTGCAATTTTTGCGTAATCCATCGATCCGTCCATAGATATATGTGAGTTAGGAGACACATTTATTATGAGAAGGGAAATATGGCTCAAGTTAGTAACTTTGAAAACCAACGTAAGTCCAGAATTTGGCCTATTTCAATTTTGGTGGCTCTATGCATTTTGGTATTTACTCTAATGCATGTGATGAGAGCTGATTCTTGCAGCAATTGCAAATATCACTACGAAGAACTGTTACAAACTGCTGAGAACTTCTACAGAGTACCCAGAATTTTGGCAACAATTGCAAAGACTAGTGTTATAGACTACCGAAAATTGTTTAGAAAGCCTTCAATGAAGTATATTTTTGAGCTTGATCTAATCAAAGAATCATTCACGGTAAAGATTTCTAATGTGGGACTTATTTCAATATTTTGTTCTGGATTAATTTAGTATTTCAGATATATTAGAGGATGTTTGAAGACTGATCCTTACAAAAATGTGAGTAAGATTATAAGCTCTAGATTTGTAGTTTCTTTAAAATATTTCTGCACAGATCTCCTCCGTAGCGTGATGGATGTTGTAGCAAAAGTTCCAAGATTCTACTAGCCATGTGTTATAGAGAAGTACCACAATGCAACGACTGAAAACCATGGAAATACACATGTGAGAAAAAAATGAAAATACAACTCTCGGAGCTCTGCCAAATTGGGTGGGCGACCATGAAAATTTTGCTGGAACCATGGATATAACCTTCCCAAGAGAAGACAATATTGTAGAGACTTGTCATCATGGTTATTTTTTCAAAACATTTAAAAATACACTTCACATGCTATTTCAAAAGAATGAGGACAGGGATGATGGCGACTATTTCTTCTTTGAAGATCATGACGAAGCAATACAAAATAATGGGGACTATTTCTTCACTGAAGATCATGACGAAGAAATATAGCAACAACATAATGCCAACAATCATTTTCCACAACACTATAATAATGCCAATACTATTTCTCCTAAAGGTGATCCGATTTTTGTAGAGGATTACAAGAAGAAAATATCAAAAACCGCCTCATGAGGGTTTCAACTGCACCCACATGATCAATTATGGTGGGTGATAATTTGGGCAACTCTTTTACTTGTGGGAACATTCATATTAATATTATTGATACTGCATAGGGCCGGTCAAAATATTGGAGGTGATTGTATCCCATGCTTTTACAAAACCAGAAATCCAAAACAGAAATCCACCAGTAAAATGAGGATGAAATTGAGTGAGTATGGGAGGTTCATCGATTACGTAGATATCTCCATCCCCAAAGAGGTATCATGATATGCTCTTCCATCCATGAATTCTCCTTAATTATTTTATACTTACAATTTTGTGTAATTTATTTCCTTGACTTTGACTTCAACTTGATACAGGGTTCTCCAAGTAAATCCTTCTTCCTTTTATAATTTCCAATGACTTAGGAGACATATCTACTACTCAATACCACCTATTACCACTAACATCCATGAAAATAGGACAACGTTTTCATCAAGAGGTCATGTATAATTGTTCAAGGAATCCTTCATGGGCATAAATGGTTAGAAGCTTCATTTAGGACATAAAATTCATGTTTCCTCCGCTAGCCATATTGAGGGCCACAAAACTCATACCATATTCTCAAAAATCCTAGTGGTACCCTACTTAGACGAAAAGGATGCCCTCAGTAGATTATTTGTGGTGGTTCAAAGTTTCATTATTATCTGTAGAAGCTATTAAGATTTTTTTAGGGCCTAACACTTGGTTTTATTCCCCTGTGTATATAAAATTTCCATAGACTCACATCTAATGTTCAAAAACTCATAATGTCAACCATCCCATCTACAGACCAAGGATACCCTTGAAAGGTCCTCTATGATGGGTCAACATTTTATTGATGTCCCTATAAGCTTCCTTTACCATATTCTTGTTACACCTACCATGTGAATGTTGATTCAAAATAATGTGTGTGTTTGTTGTAGGAATGTGCATGCACTTTAGAATGTGCACATGCTCTAAAAAATATTCACATTCCTTCCTTTTCTTGGTGGGAGCGAAAAATTTATATCATTGCTTATTTTGTTTTGCCTCAAATTTAGGCTTCAAAAGAATATTAGTGTTGGATGCAAATACATCAAACATTCACTTTTCGAATGCATCTCAATATCTCTATTTCACCTTATTTCAGTTTAAAATTACGGTATATTCACAGCATAACTACACATTAATAGGTGTAATAGTATAGTGCCATAATAATGGAAAAACTTTAATTTTTTTTTAACTTTTGTATTGACATATATCACGGTTTTGAAATACATAGATAATTTATTCCGGCTATAACTTTTTATCACTTTAACAATTTTTAGAATAAGATATATTCTATACTAGTATAGGTTGAGATCTATGATTGAAAAAAAAAAAAGGTTGATTACGTTAAGTCCCTCATAACCCATAGTGATGTAAGACCTTGTAATATCAGGGATATAACAAATTTCAAAAATATAAAAATTAACATTATAAATTTAGAAAAAATAGCCTTGCGTAAGAACATTGTGTTTTCTACAATTCCACAAATCTTTTAAATGAAATTCCATTATTTAAGTACTCAACACCTACACTAATAGAAACATGTGCATTATATTTTGCATGAAACATAAGATATCACTATTATAAAAACTCAAATTTCACATAGTCATACACAAATACCATAAATACAAAGTAAATATTTAGAAAGATAATTAAATTTCCTATCTTTTATGATTTTATGCCATATTAAAATCCATTGTAAAATAGCCTTGAATCATCAGTCCAATTTAATAGGTTGATGTTTTTCAAGTTTTGCATTGCCAACAACCTCTCATGAGACCATCATTAGCTTGTGCCTACCCTCAATTTAGTTTTGCATTGCTAACAACCTCTCATGAGACCATCATTAGCTTGTGCCCACCCTCAATTCTAGCGCATACACAATTTTGATCCCATTTTTTAATACTCTATTCAAGTGTATTTGCACGTCATTTGAAGATAACACTTTGATGCCTACTTTGTTGTTCATAGCTTTGTAATTTGGTTGTTGAATCACGGTTTTTCACCCCGCCACTACAATGGTGCTAGTCTTTTGGTGTCCTTATAGCTTTAAGTTTTTTTCTTACTTGTATTAAAAGTGGTGTAGAACTACTCTTGTACTGTTTCATTATTTTTGTGATAATTAAGGAACGATATAATTGGTATTCATGTGTATGCAAGCTCTAAAATTAGTAAATGAATCAACCCTATTGTTTTTGGTGTAGATGACATGTGATGTAAAGGTGCCATCATCTTAGACAACATCTACATATATTACTACACATCCTCCGACTACATCATAGAGCAACAATGGTCTTTCGGGTGTTGAATATTGATAAACGTTGTGGGGTGTCTATGAGTGAGGTAGTTGAAGTAACTTTGGCATATTCCATGGGTGGTATATCCTTGTCTTTGGTGTAGAAAGGAACACACTTAGGCTATGAACGAGATCTTAGTTTGAGAGACATGATAAATCAAGTTCCCAAGACAAAATGTCTTGAGAATGACAATATCCCAATTCTGGAGAGGTTCTCCAACCTTGACAGTGAGAATGTAATAATGAAAAATATTGTCACCTTAGTTGAATCTCAACATATGATAAACCTAGAAAGAAGTCCTAACAATATTGGAGAAATAAAAACTTAAAGTTTCTTTAATGCTGTCAAATCGAAACCTACTAAGTTACTACCTATGACACTACAATTTTCATGAGCAAATGTGTATAAGATTAGATATTGAGAACTTTATATGTAGAAAAAAAATTAAAGGAGTTTTTTTTTTCAATATTTTATTTTTGTATTCTTGCAAATTATGTATGTGTGTGGGGAGAGTTTTAAATGTTGATACTTCACAAATATGAAATAGAAAATAATAAGAGAGATTTTTTTTTTTAATGTGTTTAATATTTGCCTTTTGCAATTTTTTAAAACATAAAACTTTATAATTATTTGATGTACTCTAATATAACTAAAGGAAGAATTAGCATCCCCTTAAACTAAAGCAATATATAAAAATATACTATAAAATAATATATAAACATGAGATTATAATATAACTAAAGGAAGAATTAGTATCCCCCTTAAACCTAAAGCAATATATAAAAAATAACTAAAAATAATATATAATTAAAACATGAGATTATAATATATAATTTGTAATTTTTTATTTAAAATTGATATATTTAATTTATTGATTTTGGTTAAAAATATTATGAGTTTTATGATTATTTGATGTCGTCCAAAATAATCAAAACATTATATCAATACCTTTCTTATAATTGAAATTTGTAATTTTGTTTGTTTTAGGAGTTTGTGTATTTAAATGCTTTTTTTTTTACTATCATTTATATTTTAAAAATTAAAATATGAAACTCAAAATATGGATTTTAAATATGTTGATAAATGTCATTTTATAGATTAGATTTATTACATGAGAGAATAAACAAATTGGTTAGTGATGGAAAAGAAAAGAAATTAATAAATGCGATTTTTAAAGTAATTTTATTTTTATTTTTTAGTTAATGATGGAAAAGAAAAAAAAGTAATAAATGTGATTTTTAGAGAAATTAATAAATGCCATTTTTAATGTGATTTTTAAAGTATTTTTATTTTTATTTTTTTTCCATATATATATTTTAAATTCAAATAAAAATAAAAAATCCCAAAACATGAAATTATAATTTTTATATAAATATGATCACTGAAATAGAGGCCTTGCATTTATAGTGAATTCGTTTTACAATAAGAAAAGCTTTTCCATGAAGTTTGTTTTATTTAAAAAATGTCTTTTATAATTATGTACAATTAGAAAAACTACTTTATAAAGTTGAGCATATTGTTGCTTTCAGACCAGTTTTCATGATTAGAGCGGATATTGGCAATTCCTGAATACACTCTACATGGATTAAAAGAAGTTGCAAAAATTTTTATGTGGATGCAAACAAGCCATAATCAACCATAGTGACTTGGTCAGAGTTCGAATGAAAGGAAGAATAGGGAGAGGCCAAACTACCCGTCGTGTTTAAACCCCACAAAGAATTTATGCATGGATAACAGAGCCATGGTTCAGAAGACGCGAATGGGAGGTATTTCACTCTGAATATGCAATGGTCATATTAGATTAGGGTTAGTCAACGGTCATATTTTGCAATTTATTTTCATGTTAGGGTTAGTTCAACGGTTAGTAATTTGTTTTCAGGTTAGGGTTAGTTCAACGGTCAGGGGTAATCAACGGTCAATTTCTTTATTCATTAAACACCATTGGCAGTGCTTCATTGGTTTTGTTTTCTGCAAGCTTTGAAGCGATTAACGACTTTTGAAGCAATCTGTTATGACTTCAATCTTTGTTACCAATCTCTATTACCACTACAATTTTTGTGTAATCCAACGATCCATCCATAGACATATGGGAGGCAGGAGACACATTTATTGTGAGAAGGGCAATATGGCCCAAGTCAAGAACTCTAAAAGCCAACGTAAGTCCAGAATTTGGACTATTTCAATTTTGGTGGCTCTTTGCATTTTGGTATTTGCTCTAATGCATGTGATGAGAGCTGATTCTTGCAGCAATTGTAAAGATCACTACAGAGAATTGTTAAAAACTATTTCAGTATTTCATTCTGGATTAATTCAGTGTTTCAGATATATTAGAGGATGTTTGAAGATTGATCCTTACCAAAGTGTGAGGAACATTATAGGCTCTAGATTTGTAGTTTCTTTGAAATCTATCTACACAGATCTCCTCGGTAGCATGATGGACGTTGTAGCAAAAGTTCCAAGTTTTTTCAAACCATGGGTTATAGAGAAGTATCACAATGCAACTACTAAAAAACATGGAAATGCACATGTGGGAAAAATTGAAAATCCAAGTCAAGGAGCTCTGCCGAATCGGGATATTTCTTAACATATGAGGCAAAGGAGGGCATGAAAATGATTAAACTCGTTATAGAGCCTGGAGGATGAAATGATTGAAGAGGAGTTTTGAAAAACAAATTTTGGTGGTCAAACACCAATTTTGGACAAATGTCCCTCGTGCATAGCTAAGGCTTCCTATGCACAGCGTGCTGTCCAGCTGCATATTGTGGGCTCTATGTATGCAACGACGACCAATTTTTTCCAGTGAAGGCTATGAAATCACAATTTTTTGCAAAGGAGAGGGGGAAGCTAGTCGTTAGGATGGTAGACAAGTGAAAATGAGTGTGAATGAGCTTCTTCGTGTGATTTTATAATTTTATTTTGGTGTCTAAGTGATGGATGAGATAGGATGGTGCACCTCACCAATTCACTTTCTTTTTGAGTTTTGTAGCCTTAGGACCTATTCTTGTAACTTTAGAACCTTATGAACATTATTACATATAAAAACATAAATTACATTTGAAATCAAGTGTTATTAAACAAATTTACCTGATGCCACTCCTCATTTGTCGGATTTATACATGAAATGACTGATTTTGTGACCTTAACTCTAATGACCTAATGGTGACACTGAGTTGAATGGAGACCATGATGATGTGACTGAAGTGATGTTAATGATGTTTTCATGATGGTAGACTCAACTGAGTGATGAAAGTGACCAACATATGAAATTCTTGAGAAAGTGGAAATAGCCCTAAACACACTAGCGAGTGACCAAATTTTTATTTGGAGACTCACTAAAATGAAAAAAAATTGACTTGAAACCCTAACAACACCTTGTAAGAGCATATTTGATCACTAGTGACAGGCTGAATTGATTGATAATTACACCCCATAAAAGCCCACTATTGTTATTGTTGCGCCCTTATATTATTATTTTTATGTAGGTTCTAATTATATTGTGACCCCTTAGACTCCTATATATATAAAGGAGGCCTTTTCATTTGTATCATCCAAGAATTGTTCATTTGTGTAATGTATGTTGGGTCTTGAAAATGTCATTCATTTCCATTACACTTTCACTATTATGTCCATTATATCACCTCCATTTTACCACATTCATTCCACTTTCATTATCATTGGGCCACATTTATATTTTTCCAAAATTTATTAATTCTAAGCCTTTTTAAGTGAATTTGTGGTTAAAAATTAGAAAATAATGTGCATATGCTTATACCTAACAAGGGGGATGAGATTGTTGACATGTGTAGGTTAAAAGGAGGCTTCTAGAAGACCTTTATGTGGCACCCTAAGGCTAAATTCGAATTTGAGTGGAGAGGATCATGGGATCGTGAGGATATGTGCCACATCTCCTAATTGTATTAAAACTCTAAGAAGACATGTGTTTTATCAGTTCCTATTTTGATTAGGACTCTAGAGGTAGAGGGAAAGATTCATGGACTCTCATTAATGAGATGGCTTCTCATCTTTTTGTATAAATAGGAGATCTCTCTCCTTCATTTGTTAGCTTAGAGTTTAAAGTTGGTAGCTTGGAGCTTGTAGTTCTTCTTTGATGGCTTTGGAAAGCTTTGTTGTACTTTGTAATTTTGAAGAATTTGAATAAAGCTTTGATGTTCTCAACATGGAATGAGATATGAAGTAGATGTCATGGAGCATATTAGAATGTAAGGTAGAGTAGATTTTATTTTGTAGTTTTGCTTTGATTTCATTCAAGTATGTTATTTCATTGTTTTCAAGTTTAATAGTTTAGATTTTCCATTCATGCAAGTTTAATTCATGCAGGTGTGTTCAACTGGTTGATTGTAGATTAGTTTTTCTTTACATGTTCTTGTATTTGCTTATTAGTTTCTGCTCTAGCTTTTTAATGTAGTTTTTGCATCAAGTGGTGATTTCAGACTTGCTTCCTCTGCTGAACTTTAGTTTTAATTCCAGTTGTTATGATTTTATTTTAGTGAGATTTGTTTATTACTTTTAGATAGCTTAGATATCAGTTCTTCACGCTATATGATGATATCTCCAGTGCCTTTAGCTTAACCCCGTTTTAGAAGTTAATTGGCGAGCTATTGTGATTATAGGTGAAGTAATTTGATTTTGCTTTCATTATTCTGTAAGTAGATAGTTTAAATATCAATTCTTCATGCTATATGATGATATCTTTGGTGTCTTTAGCTTAACACCGTTTTAGAAGTTAATTGGTGAGCTATTGTGATTATAGGTGAAGTAATTTGATTTTTCTTTCATTAGTCTGCAAGTAGATAGTTTAGATATTAGTTCTTCATGCTATCTGATGATATCTCCACTGCCTTTAGCTTAACCCCATTTTAGAAGTTAATTGGCAAGTGATTGTGATTATAGGTGAAGTAATTAATTTTGCTTTCATTAGTATGCAATTTAGATGTCATTCTTTTCATGCCATATGATGATATTTTCGGAGACTTTAGCTTAACCCCATTTAGAATTTAACTGATGAAATATTGTGATTATGGGTGAAATCATTGACTAGTTTCCAGTTTATTTACTCTTTGGTTTTGAGTGCAACAGTTTATTAGATTTCAATTCTGCAATTAGGATGAACAACAGAGATAATAACCTCATTTTTAGTACTTCATTTTTAGTTTGGCTTATGTAGCTGCATGTTTATACTCTTATTCAAGTTCTGATTCTGTAGACAACATGTTTTAAGATTTCTTAAGTTCAAAGTTTGGAAATTATCAAAAGGAGCATAAACTTTGTCTTCAACTCTACATTAACACTTGATCTTTAAAAGTATTCTTAAAACTTTAAACTAGGATTTCCATTGCATTAGAACACTTTAGGAGACCAACAAGAACAAAACCCAAAAACAACATAAACTATAAACCAACGAAGTAAGAAAAAAGGTTAACTAAGCACATATGGTGCACCACACTTCATCAGTTTACGATACCCAGAATGATAATTTATGTAGAGCAATTTAGGGCGTTAAATTGACTAGAAATTTTGGCGCCATTGCCAGGGAAGTGTAATTAGGAGACCTTATTTCTTACATCTAAAAAAAAATTAATAATTTCTTGAGTATGCTCTCCTCCTGCACTTTATGTGATCTGGAGGATTAGAAAAAGATTTTTTATGTTAAAAAAAGAAGAAGAGAAAAATGGGACAAAATAAACTTCATCATTTCAATTGATTTAATAATGAAAAAAACAATAAAAAAAAATAAAATGAAAGCCAATTGTTGAGCTGTCCAAGATTGACTAGTTATGGTTTGTAGTGGTCCTCAAAACACTGTGTCCTGTTTTAATAAGATTCTACAAATTAGCTGCGAAATGCAGCTTGATTCCGCAGCTAACTGTGAATTCCACAACTAATTCGAAGGTTTAGTAGGTTACATGCATTCAATGACGAAACCAACCACATGGGCATCTCCAAAATTGTCTCGACATGGATCCTATCCTAGTCACCCAACCCAGATTGATAAAAAAATCAGCTTAAGACCTCAGTCAAAGTCCTGTTTTTAGCATATTTAACTTGAAGCCTTTGCTGCCTGAAATTGAAAATCATTAATCATTTTTATAAAATTTCACAATTTCAGAGAAGAGAAAAAAGGAAACAACCATTGGCTATCTCCAATCATAGTTTTCATTGTGGCCTCAATAGAAAATCTACATTCCTGTCTGAGCTTTGGCCTTGAAACGAACTTGCAAAAAAAAAAGAAAAAAAGAAAAAAGAAAACCTGCAATAGCCTCCTCTAGTTGTTTGCCTGACTCTTGTAATCAGCAGCAGCAGGCCAATACTAGTGAAAATCTTCAACACTCATTAAAAAAAAAGAGTCGATTTTGTATAAAAACGTCGAGGATGGATCCTTTATTAATCATATGGGTATGAATCTGTCTGCCCTTTGCAAATTTTCTGGATTCAATGCGGAATTGCAAGAGACATGGAATTGTTAGTTTATGGGAATCCATCCAAAACTTGGTCCAATCATCCCTCCTTGCATATTTCAGTGATGTCCACACCATAAGATTGATTTTCGTTTTCTGTCGCGGGGCAATCAACATTGCACATGGCAAACCCAAACATATGTGTTTTGAAGTACAATTTCTTTAGTATGTTTCTAGGATAAAACAAAGGTTTGAGATCTGAGGTTTAGATCACTGTTCATTTTCTTTCTCTGTGCTGAAAATTGCAAATCAAACCAAAAATCCGAATGCAACAATTCATAAAAGTGCAGAACAGTAAAAACGTTAATCCACAAAAACGCAAAACAAGAAAAAATGTCAAACTTAAATTGCATGATCCACACAAACATAGACGAATTTGGGAAAAATAAATCATGAGTTTTTTCGGTAATAGGGTCAATTAGATAACCCAGAAATCATTTTAAGGAATTTGAATTAGTTTAGGAGATCTCCTTGGTTCTTTGAAGCCCATTTTTGCAGACCGCGAGAGAAAAAACAAAATTTGAATTAATGAACTGATAGTTTGATTTAATTTGGTTGTCTGGGGAAGGGAATTCCAATTTAGGAACCTAGTATCTGCTAGCATTCAATCCATGTGGCGTCTAAGAACCCAATTCAATTCATGCAATCTCCGTTTTGAACTCCATGACTCGTACTCAACCAGACTTCTGCACTTAACATCTGTCAAACGGTTAAATTCATGACATAACCTATTTGCATACGACTCTCAAACCCTGATTAGTTGTTCACTACACAGAGTTTTTTTCCCCTTTTCATATCTTCGCAGCCTCTTTGCATACACAACCACTCCGTTTTCATACTACCTGCGTATAACAGTTACCCTGTTTTCACACAGTCTATGCATATAGTTACTCTGTTTTCACATATTCTATCCATACGAGTTTTCTCGCTTCGAAAATCCATCTTCATTTCGTACTCAGTTTTTTTCTAGTTCCATACCCATTAGTGTTCTCCATGGTATTCTTCATTTCCTGTTCATACAACCATTTTTCTTCCACATAACCACTTTATTTTCATATATCCATCTTCTACATTGGTGTTTATGCTGTAAAAAAAGACAGAATGGGTCTCATTGTGAGGAAAGAGCCCAAAGGAGCCATCAAAGTTGTTGAAAAGATCATACATTTCCATTACTCTGATATATTTTCATCACTAAAACTATTTTGCTTCATATACCATTTACAAAGTTTTTTATTTTTCAGGCAGACTGTGAAGAAAATTAAAAAAAAATATAGCAGATCATGAATAATTGGTCTTGTGCACCAGCTGTGATCTTAGGCTCTCTCTCCCTGGTACTTGGCTGCATAAAATCTCTTTTCCAACAACTTAAATAAGAAACTGATGGTTGGCTGTCTTTTAGCTGCGGAATGCAGCCTTATTCTGCAACTAACTGGCAATTCTGCAGCGATTTTCATACTTCTATAGGTTATAGGTGTCAAAAGACGAAACAAACCACATGGGTAGCTGGGAAATGTCACTACATGGATGGTGTCCTATCCATTTGATCCAAATTGATGAAAAGACCCTGGTCAAAGGGAAGTCTAGGTGTGTGTTATCACTAAATCGCCACATGTCAAGAAAAGAAAAATAATTTTGAATCAATGAAATGAATAAGTTATTTGCTCACTTTTCTGAAGGTATTGATTACTTTTGGACTGATGATGAAAGATGAATGGTTAACTTTTTATTCAAGATTTTTAGCTACAGAAATTGCGCACATTCCGCAGCTAAAGTCATTATGCAACTGTTCTCCAATTCCGCAGCTAAAAAACCTCATTGTTCAAATTTGCCTAACATTCTCATATGAAATCAGATTTTGATGATTCAAGTATCATTGGAAAGATCTCAACAAGATCTACACAATGAGAAATCCATCGTTAGAGTTTGAAATGGTAAATAATGAAATAACTTTTTGAAAAGAAGCAGCATTGAACTTGAGGCACTAATTCCAAAGCAGGTATAAATTCTTTTGATTTTTCCTTTGAGAACTTGTTTTATTAATACAAATTCTTAGTTTTGTGTGTCAATAACTATAGAGATTTATCACCTCTCTCCTTTGATAATCTTACATTCTATTGCAGAAGAAGTATTAGTTTTTTTGCAGGTTCCAAGAGGAAGGACAAATGACTACAAGAGAATGGTGTCTCTCTAAGAGACCAATTTGTTTCATAAGAGGATGATCAACAACAAGAAGGAAATATGCTAATACAAAATCAGATCCAAACACTTGAAAAACTTTCAAATACTATTGTCTCCATCACATCCATACCTCATAATAAACCATTCACCTCATTTCACTTCATATTTTCCATTTACATTCACATACACTTTCCATCTCTTTTTGTCCATTCATAACCCACAAATAAAAGAAAGAGGCTCATTCACATGCTTATTGCCCATTTCCATTTATGCTCTCCATTGCCATCTTCCATTTTCATCTTCCCTTTCCTGTCATTTTCATTCCGCAAATAAGCCCTGCTTCAATGCAAATTATTGAGTCCATAGTCCTTTGAGTCTAAGTTCCTTGTAAAGACATCTTGAGGCTTGCATGCCTTAATGTCAAGTTCTCATGCTGACAAACAATGGGAATACATTAATGTCCCTTGTTCATCAGATCTTCTAGGTGACTCGACATTGACAAAACTATTCGTACCTAGCAAGATGTGTTTGGACATCTTGACTCTCATTGTCATTGTCATCGATGGTGAGAGTTCTCATGTTGACTAGTGGCATCCATTAATGGCCACTAAGTCAACAATTTCTTGCTATGTTCGACATCAGAACATATTTTTACATAGTAGGAATTGTGCCAATGAGTTTTGAAGACATGAAGACTATTATTTTCAACATTTTAGAGCAGATTCAACAAGTTTTAGTAGAAGCAACAAAAAGTCATCTTAACTCTTTATCCATGACTCTTCTTGTTCAACCACTTGAAGAAGAATATGATCAGAATTTTGCAACCACTAGACATACAACTCATCCATTCCAAAGGGTAAGTTAAGGTACGCCATTTCTAACTTTTGACCATAGAATTCCATAAAAAGCTAGAATGATAATTGTTGCAAAAACATTTCTCTTTCTCATTTCATAAAATTTCCCATATCATCAGTTGGGGGGGGGAAATACATTCATCTTCATATTTTTCCATGTCCATATCATATTCAGAAGCCCACATACTTCCAACATATATTAACTATTACATTTCTATTATGAGCATACAATGGCTTTTCAAAAAAATGCTTAAAGGATAAATTGGATACAAACAAAATCATGGTTGTCACACAAGAGCCAACCATCATGCAAGCCAATAAATATATACTTTGCAACAATAATCAAAATATCATTATGCAAAGTTCAAAGATCAAAATAGAATGCAACAACAAAAAAAATGGTTGTAACACAAGAACCAACCATGTTGCAATTCAAGTAAAACACTTTGCAGAAATATGAAGTTATCAAATGCTATCATGCAAATTTAAGCCAAAGCTCAAGGATCAAAAGAATTAATGTAATATATATTGCATGAGGACATGCAATAGCTTCAGTTGGGGGGTATGTTGGGTCTTGAAAATGTCATTCATTTCTATTACACTTTCACTATTATGTCCATTATATCATCTCCATTTCACTAATATGTCACCACATTCATCCCACTTTCATTATCATTGGGCCACATTTACGTTTTTCCAAACTCTATTAATTCTAAGCCTTTTTAAAGTGAATTTGTGGTTAAAAATTAGAAAATAATGTGCATATGCTTATACCTAACAAGGGGGATGAGATTGTTGACATGTGTAGGTTAAAAGGAGGCTTCTAGAAGACCTTTATGTGGTACCCTAAGGCCAAATTCGAATTTGAGTGGAGAGAATCATGGGATCATGAAGATATGTGTCACATCTCCTAATTATATTGAGACTCTAAGAAGATATGTGTTTTATCAGTTCCTATTTTGATTAGGACTCTAGAGATAGAGGGAGAGATTCATGGACTCTCATTAATGAGATGGCTTGTCATCTTTTTGTCTAAATAGGAGATCTATATCCTTCATTTGTTAGCTTAGAGTTTAGAGTTGGTAGCTTGGAGCTTGTAGTTCTTCTTTGATGGCTTTGGAAAGCTTTGTTGTACTTTGTAATTTTGAAGAATTTGAATAAAGCTTTGATGTTCTCAACATGGAAGGAGATGTGAAGTAGATGTCATGGATCATATTAGAATGTAAGGTAGAGTAGATTTTATTTTGTAGTTTTGCTTTGATTTCATTCAGGTATGTCATTTCATTGTTTACAAGTTTTCAAGTTTATATTTTCCATTCATGCAAGTTTAATTCATGCAGGTTTGTTCAACCGGTTGATTGTAGATTAGTTTTTCTTTACATGTTCTTGTATTTGCTTATTAGTTTTTTTCTCGAGATTTTTAATGTAATTTTTGCATCAAGTGGTGATTTGAGACTTGCTTCCTCTGCTAAATTTTAGTTTTAATTCCAGTTGTTATGTTTTTATTTTTGTGAGATTTGTTTACTACTTTTAGATAGCTTAGATATTAGTTCTTCATGCTATATGATGATATCTCTGGTTCCTTTAGCTTAACCTCGTTTTAGAAGTTAATTGGCGAGCTATTGTGATTATAGGTGAAGTAATTTGATTTTGCTTTCATTAGTATGAAAGTAGATAGTTTAGATATCAGTTCTTCATGCTATATGATTATATCTCCGGTGCCTTTATCTTAACCTTGTTTTAGAAGTTAACTGGCGAGCTATTGTGATTATAGGTGAAGTAATTTGATTTTTGTTTCATTAGTCTGCAAGTAGATAGTTTAGATATCAGTTCTTCATGCTATATGATGATATCTACGGTTCCTTTAGCTTAACCCCATTTTAGAAGTTAATTGGCAAGCTATTGTGATTATAGGTGAAGTAATTGATTTTGCTTTTATTAGTAGCAATTTAGATGTCATTCTTTTCATGCCATATGATGATATTTCCGGAGTCTTTAGCTTAACCCCGTTTTAGAAGTTAATTGACGAAATATTGTGACTATGGGTGAAATCATTGACTAGTTTCCAATTTATTTACTCTTTGCTTTTGAGTGCAACAATTTATTAGATTTCAATTCTGCAATTAGGATGGACAACAGAGATAATAACCTCATTTTCAGTACTTCATTTTTAGTTTGGTTAATGTAGCTGCATGTTTATACTCTTATTGAAGTTCTGATTTTGTAGACAACATGTTTTAAGATCTCTTAAGTTTAAAGTTTGGAAATTATTAGAAGAAGTATAAACCTTGTCTTCAACTCTACATCCACACTTGATCTTTAAAAGTAATTCTTAAAACTTTAAACTAGGATTTCTATTGCATTAGAACACTTTAGGAGACCAACAAGAACAAAACCCCAAAACAACATAAACTATAAAATAACGAAGTAAGAAAAAAAGGTTAACTAAGCACATATGGTGCACCACACTTCATCAGTTTACGATACCCAGATTGATAATTTATGTAAAGCAATTTAAGACGTTAAATTGACTAGACAATGTAAAGGAGGTTTCCCCCTCGAAGAGGATAATTTTTAAGTCTTTGATCTATCTTTTCTTCTATTTTGTGATTTGGTTGCATAACATATGCTCAACACCCATATCTAGCATCTTTCTTCATACATTGGAGAGGAAGTCTTGGATGGCTCGAGTTGGATGGTTTGGAGGAAGGTTTTGTTAGCACGTTTAGATTGGATCAAGTTGTAGCTTCCTTACACTTGCTACTTACAGTTAATAAAGAGACTCATGTCTTATTTCCAAATTGCATTGTTCCTTTTATGAATTTTAATTTATGAGGCCTATGATGATTTATCATGTATATATGCTTGTACTTTGAATTCTGTGATCTCCTCCTATCTCTGTGACTAATTTGCAAATCTACACATCTTGGAGGTAGTAGAGGGTTTGCACCTTATGAGACCTACTTCAAATGTAGGACCTCTGGGTATGTTTTCAATCCCTACCTTTGTGAATTCGAGTGTTTGGCATGATTGGATGAGTTCTCTTCGTTGTCCTTTTATTATACTCTATGGGGGCTCTCAACCCTAGCCAGTAGGAATTCTTCCCTACAATAATGTTACTCCAAGGCTATATACACCCTCTAGGTTAACTGCCAAAGCACCAACCCAATAGTTATACTGCTCCAGGGGTTTGAGGCACCCTCGAGGACACAAACTGATACAACTCTAGCTAAGGTTCCAGTGCAACAATCACATTACTATAGGTCTCCAAACACCCTCCAAGCTAATTGCCAAGTTGCCAACCAAACAATCATGTTGTTCCAGGGCTGTAAACACCCTCTAGGCCATGGACCAACAAAACTCCTAGTTGGTCCAGAACCCAAGATTAGGGTTCACTCACTAATTGCTGAGGACTGAATTCCAAAACCATTTTTCTAATCAGAACACTCTTCATCATAATTATCATCATGGCCTTTTTCTTGAAGATGCATATATTTATATACTTTCCACTACATGGATTCTCTCTTCCATGTTGCAGATCCTGAAGCAAAATGGGCCCTTGGTGTCTTCAACACCAACACACATTATCCAACATTGTTGCCCCTTGTCATTGTGGAGTTGTATGCCCCCATACCCTTACCATGGAGTGGGATCTATATCGTGACTATTTTATATTACTTTGTTATAAATATTCACATTAGTTACATCATATTGCAATGCTGCCACACTAGCCGCTTAGCCAAAACACGCATATATGTTTGGGCATATTGGTCTTAAAACATATCCAGTCGTATCTACATGGACATGCAAGCCACATACCATAAGTGAGCTCATCATCCTAACCATTACATTTATCAGGCTCACGAGCCTATATGATTGTGGATGTGAATGTGTGGGCATATTGGTCTTAAAGCATATCCAGTCATATCTACATGGACATGCAAGTCACATACCATAAGTGAGCTCATCATCCTAACCATTACATTTATCGGGCTCACTAGCCTATATCATTGTGGATATGTTCACATCGTCATAAATGGGTAGGGGTATTGCATGTTCTGATGATTTCTACAACTATGCATTATTAGTGTGAAAACGGGGATAGTGTCATTATGTAGGTGCTCAATATGGAGTTGACATTTGATCCTTTTAAAATAAAAGTAAAATATTATCTAAATAAAAAAACTAAAATAAACTCTAAATAGGAAAAAATAATGTAGTTTATAATAAAACACAAAAATGAATACGTGGTTTATATCGAAGAGATGTGATAAAAATATTTCTCTCACACTCAACCATAAATTAATTATTTCATTGTCCAATTGAAATAACATAATTTTATAGTAACTCTAGAAAGATAAAATAACTAAAACTAAAAAGAGAAAACCTCATATTTTCACTTTTGAGTGTGAAACGAATGAATAATTCCTATTCTTTAAAAAAATATTTTAATACGACACTTAAATAGACTATTTGAGTATCTATACTAATTAATTTATTTCAAAACCAATTTTATACATATGCATACACGGAGAAGATGTATATTAAAAAAATAAATGTAAATAAATAAATAAATAATTGAGAAGGAAATATATCTATATATATGTGAGTGTATATTTCATTTAATTGTTAATATACAATTAATATGTAACATTTAAAAACTATACTTAATCATTAAAAGGGATGTATATTAAAAAAATAAATGTAAATAAATAAATAAATAATTGAGAAGGAAATATATCTATATATATGTGAGTGTATATTTCATTTAATTGTTAATATACAATTAATATGTAACATTTAAAAACTATACTTAATCATTAAAAGGGATATATATATATATATAATTGTGTAAATATTATATAAAGTAATTGTAAAAGGTAAACAAGTATTTGTAAAACATTTAGTGTAGTCTCACTATTTTACATTGCCTCCATTTATGCATTCAAAACTGTAACTTAGAAAAAAATGATTTGGATATTATAAGCACAGATCTATCAAAGGGTAAAGGACCAAATCTCTCCAATGCAATTTCTTTCTCAAGTTTTATATTCTAAAAAAATTTATCTCAATTTTTTTTTTATCCCTGTAGAAGCTTGAAGCTTGTTAGATCCATAATGAACATGAATCTATACTGGTTGATAAGACAATTCACTTGGCATTTCATTTGTGACAAAGAATGACGAATTGATTGTAATGATGAGTAATATATAGCAAAGGTTGGAACAAAATTAACCATTGAAGAATTTAGATGTAAAAACAATTTTTGCTTTATTATGGCATTGATGATGTAATATGCCTACAAAGTTTGGAATGAAATTGACAAATTTTAATTACTATATGACATAGAAGAAAGTATAATCAAAGAAGATGAGTTCTTGGCAAATTTTAATTACTACATGACAAGGAAGAAAGTATAGTCAAAGAAGATGAGTTTCCAAATTATTTAGAAAGGGTTTAAAAGAGGGTCTATAATTGTTTGGAAATGTAAAATTTATATTTTATAATATTAACTAAAAATAATTAATTAAATACAATTATTTATTTTACATTAAATTATTTATTTTATGATATTATTAATATTTAATAATATTATTAATATTTATAATGTATTAAGTAATAAAAATAAAAAAATATTATGTAAATGTTAAAAGTTATAGATGAAATTTTTGTGCTATTTATTATTTAATTTCTTGTCCCCATATATGTGTTTAAAGCTTAAATAACTTATTAGTATTTTATATTATTTATTTAAAGCTTAAATAATTTATTATTATTTTATATAATTGATGTTATAATGTAAATTGATATTATTTTCTATTAAAATGTTTTAGATAAAATGTGATAAAATATATTATATAGATAAGAAAATTGTTATTTATGATTAATGTTTTTGATGTTTTTATAGGATTTGAAGTCTTACTATCCTATATTATTAATTAATTTAATGTAGTTATTTTATAATGTAAATTGATATTACTTTTTACAAAATACCTTAAGTAAAAGTCTATAAATATCTTATATGAATAAGAAAACTCTTATTTATAACTAATTTTTTTAAAACTGCTTATACTATTTAAAATCTTACGTTCTATATCATTAATTAATTAATTAATTAATATATTATAAATAGATATAATAAATTAATTTCAAAATAATATAATTGATTGATTTTATAAATAATAATTTAAATTTATTTTAAAAATAATAGTTAATTGAATGATTTATTACAAATTTGAATAAAAAAATGTAACCGTTTAGTCAGAAACAATTTACTGAAGTTATCTTATAACGGAAAACAAAACAAAATTAAATCAATAATTTATTTGATTAGTTAGATAATCACAGATAGATTATGGATAATCACAGATGGATTATGGATATTATTGAGGAAACTAACTTTTGGAGTCAACGCCAATAAAGTTTGGGTAACGATATTCCCATGAGCAGATGGAAACAACGTAAAGCGCAAGAGCAAGACATAGAATTAGAACGCTTAGGAGAATTAAAACGCTTAGGAGATAAGTTGCTGTATATAAAACGCGGGGGAGATATATAAAACGTGGGGGAGATAATTAGTTCAGTGAGCTTAAGTCGATTGCAGAAGATGCGAATGGGAGGTATTATTCAACGGTCAGATTAGATTAGGGTAGTCAGCAATTTGTTTTAAGGTTAGGGTTAGTTCAATGGTTAGTAATTTGTTTTCATGTTAGGGTTAGTTCAACGGTCAGGTTTAGTCAACGGTCAATTTCTTTTAACCCTCTGTAATCGTGTTATATAAACAACATTGCCAGCGCTTCATTGGTTTTGTTTTCTGCAAGCTTTGAAGCAATTCGCCACTTTTGAAGCAATCTCGACTGCAATCTTTGTTACCAATCTTTGTTAGCACTGCAATTTTTGTGTAATCCATCGATCCATCCGTACACATATGGGAGGCAGGAGACGCAATTATTGTGAGAAGGGCGATATGGCCCAAGTCAGGAACTATGAAAGCCAACGTAAGTCTAGAATCTGCACTGTTTCAATTTCGGTGGCTCTCTGCATTTTGGTATTTGCTCTAATGCATGTGATGATAGCCGATTCTTGCAGCAACTGCAAAGATCACTACTATCACTACGGAGAACTGTTACAAACTATTTCAGTATTTTGTTCTGGATTAATTCAGTATTTCAGATATATTAGAGGATGTTTGAAGATTGATCCTTACCAAAGTGTGAGGAACATTATAAGCTCTCGATTTGTAGTTTCTTTGAAAGCTTTCTGCACAGATCTCCTCGGTAGCATGATGGACGTTGCAGCAAAATTTCCAATAGTCTGCAAACCATGGGTGATAGAGAAGTATCACAATGTAACAGCTGAAAAACACGGAAATACACATGTGGGAAAAATTGAAAATCCAACTCCAGGAGCTCTGCCGGTGGGCGGCCATGATAATTTTGCTGGAACCATGGATATAACCTGCCCAAGAGAAGACAATGTTGTAGAGACTTATCATCATGGTTATTTTTTCAAAACAATTAAAAATACACTTCACATGCTATTTCAAAAGAATGACGACAAGGATGATGGCCACTATTTCTTCATTGAAGATCATGACCAAGCAATAAAGGATGATGGCGACTATTTCTTCACTGAAGATCATGACGAAGCAATACAGCAACAACATAATGCCAACAATCATTTTCCAGAACACTATAATAATGCCAATACTATTTCTCCTAAAGGTGATCCGATTTTTGTAAAGGATTACGAGAAGAAAATATCGGAAACCTCCTCGCGAGGGTTTCAACTTCACCCACATGATCAATTATGGTGGGTGATAATTTGGACAACTATTTTACTTGTGGGAACATTCATATTAATATTATTGATACTGCATAGGTCCGGTCGAAATATTGGAGGTGATTGTAGCCCATGCAGCAGAGATCCAAAACAGAAATCCACCTGTAAAACGAGGATGGAATTGAGTGAGTATGGGAGGTTCATCGATTACGTAGATATCTCCCTCCCCAAAGAGGTATCATGTTATGCTCTTCCATGTATATCAAATAAATGTTATGCTCTTCTCCTTAATTATTTGATACTTACAATTTTGTGTAATTTGCTTCCTTGACTTTCACTTTGACTTTTACTTGATACAGGGTTCTCCAAGTAAAGAAGTAAAGATAACTCCTGTGAGGAGATCCCTCCGTATTCGTAATAAGTCGGCCTCTAAGGAGATCCGTACTGCGCATTCCTAATAAGAACCACTCCCCACTGCAGTCTGTAACATCCCTAACCATAAAAAAAAATTAAAATTCCATTTAACTCTTTAATTTTTAACATTTCGCAAGTAATTACCCAGAGTTATGTGAATATGCACGAACACAATATATCAAACTATGCATGGACACAATATATCAAACTTTTAATTGCAATTTATATTATTATAGTTTTCTGGCAATCACTGTGCGTTTTGCGTTTATTCCATTATATATACGATTTGTGTGATATTTCGGTTACTTGCGCATTTACTATCTGTACCATGCCAGATATTGTTGACGCCAGCATTTCCAATATACGCTCGGGTATTTTGTTACAATCTTGTACTTTGATTTTTCACCGGTCTTTTCTGAGGTGTTGGATTTACGTTCCAGCTACACCTGACGCACAGGTGCCTCACCTCGGCCTCGCTCCAATCGAAGCATTAACTTCGACACCGACTCAAGGTATGAGTCTTTATGGCACGGCCCGACGCGCTGTAACTTGGCGGGCAATCCCCGATCATCCAAACGGTGGAGATCGAGGGTTTTCTATGGCCGTTGATCGCGCTACAGGTGGCATACCCTGGCGCAAAGGATATTAGATTCGCTCTTTGGACGCGTTTCATTCTTCATTTGTTTTCTGTTCCTCTACTACACATTGCGACTGGTAACGCCGAGCTCAGTTTGTCACAATGCATGGCATTGTTTCCGGCAACATGCCTTAGCTCCAACGCGCAGGTAAGTTCATACCCTCTCGCCAGACTTTATTTATGTCATTTCTCTCCCACGGCTTAATGTATGAACTCATATCAATTTCTGATTTATAGGCGGAGGGTTCGGTGTAGGATTACTTTGCGGTTCGGCTATGGCGATAACGTTGCTACGGCTATGCATTCGACCCATTGAGTTGCCTACCGATCCTTAACTCTTTGCATTTCTAAGGTGTTGTTTAACTACCAGACGGTCACCCTCCTGCTATTGAGGAGTATTCCAACCCTTTCGTTTTTCTTTATTATGCAGGCAGATGTTTTGAGTTGTGTGAGAGGCTTGCCTCTAGAAGGCCTCTCGACTGCTGTTGGCAGTCCTGTGTTCCATATGTGAAGTCGGTTGGCTCTGTGCCAAGTATGGCTATTACTGAGATTCAAATCTCTTGATCCGATTCCTGCTAGCATAGTTTTTTTTTTTTTGTTCTCTGCACAATATTAAGTTATTACAGGTTTTATGGACAATGAATATTTATTCAAGTGAAATTAGCCGTGGCTGAATAATTGTAAATTTCTTGACAGTGACATTATTTATGCATTGCTTGTTACGCGATTTATGTGTCTCTTTACTTATAGCTTTGGCATTGTTTCAAATTAATCATGGTATAGTTTACTTCTTTCTTAAATGGTTCAAGCAGTGCCTTCGGCCTCCTATCCCCTGGCATTGCTCCATACCACAGATTTATTTATTAACCTTTCGGTCACCGGTCGCCGCGAGGTTTTATCCTCTTGGCTTGTGGTGTCGATCATCGAGGGCCACTTGTTCTTACGGGTCGCCTCCTTATGAGGCCTGATACCTGATAAGAATAAGAAGTTCTGCCCACAACATGCTCTTGACATTGCTGTCGATTTTCTTTTGTTATTACAGTTTTGTGCATAAATAAATTTATTTTGCGGCATGAGGTTATTCCATCCGACTGTTATGAGTTGTTTTCCCCAAACGGGGTACTATGATTATAAACATATATAGTTTCCAACAGGAATTTGTGAATGCTCAGACGTTAATTACTTTCATCTGGTTACTGAAACTATGAAGGGTCTTACTGTATTTTGAATTATTGGGCTTGTCGTTTTCTTGAAAATATAGATATAGATAGAAGTTTCTTTAGTTCTTGATTACTACACATTGGATTCATAATGCAACTGTCTTTGTTGTACTGAGATTTTAAACTATGGGTTCTCACTTCGTAACAACTTCTTTTTATACTTATGCTATCCAAAGGTCAGTAAGAATATATTATCCTTATGCTATCCAAAGGTCAGTAAGAATATATTATCCTTATGCTATCCAAAGGTTAGTAAGAATATAATATCCATAATGTTCGTACTGTGAACACATTTACTTTTCAATCTACAAAGTCAAGTTTAGATCTTTTCCCAACAATTCCATACTTGGGAAAATACATGCTTTAGCGATAGCTTGTTTTCCTCCCAACCTTAGGAAGTCCTCTGCGACTTTCCACCCCCAAGCTCGTCTGCAGGAATCTTAATCATCTGTAGCTCTCTGTTTGTCAACAGAGCCCCGCTATCTGGTCCCTACCAGACTTAGCGGTTCTGGAGAGTTTTCCTCCCTTCCGAGAGCTATCTGGTCCTCACCAGACGTAGCAGCCTCTCTGCCTTTTACCTTCACAGCAATATCATTTCTTCTTTTTCTCCCCTCTTGCCATATGATCTCTACCAGACATAGCAATTTCTTTCATAGGGGCCTCAACTGTCCCCAGAGGTAGTTAGGGTTTTCCCCTTTTCCTGGACAGATGTCAATTCTTATTTATACAGTTTAACTATAAACATATATATGTATATATCTTTTTTTTTCAAAGAAAATATCTTGTAAATCTTTTCTCATAAAACTATATTCATGCTAGCTGCTTCTCTTGCAACTTAAATAAATTACCAAGTAATCCAACTAACATGATTAATCAATTCAACCATATGTGTTATTGACACTCAGTTTTACCATCAAATCATATTGTTTCAATTATTGTAATTTACTTGCAATTATCTAAGTTTACTAGGGGCGTTACATCTCCCCCTCCTGAAAGTCAACTTCGTCCCGAAGTTGTTCACCCAGAAATAATATTGGATATACTTTTCTCATATTCTGTTCATCTTCCCAGGTGGCCTCATCCGGTCTGAAGTGCTGCCACTGCACTTTAACCTAGGTGATGGCTCGCTTCTGCAGCACGACCCTTCTCCGATCTAATATGCTCACTGGCTCGACCAGAAATTCTCCTTCCGGTTCCACCTGAAACACACACTGTTTAGATCAGTTTCATTCTTGTCATTTAATTAATTTCATGCTGCTCTTATATTCATTCTTACCTGAATATCTTTCCAGCTAATTATGTGTTTAGGGTCATAGATGTATTTCTTTAATACTGACACATGAAACACATTATGAACTCTGATATGGCTGGGTAGGGATAATTGATAAGCTACTGACCCGATCCTGGCCAAAACTTGGAAGGGACCACAAAAGCGAGGTGCTAGTTTGGCGCAGCCACTCCACTGCAACGTACTCTTCCTTGGCCGGATTCTTACATATACGTGTTCCCCCACCTGAAATTCTTTCAGATTTCTTTTCCGATCTGCGTATCTTTTTTGTCTGTCTTGAGCTACCTTCAAGTTAGCCCGTACTTTCTTAACCATTTGTTCCATTTCCACTAGCATTTCTGGTCCTAATACAAGCTTATCTTCGGGCCCACTCCAACTGGATGGGGTATGACATTTCTGCCCATAGAGTACTTCAAATGGACTCATATGCAAGGACGCATGATAGCCATTATTATAGGCAAATTCTACTAGATGTAGGTACTCCTCCCATCGACTCGGTTGCTGCATTACGTAGGATCTCAGCATGTCTTCAACCACTTGATTTACCCGCTCCGTTTGGCCATCGGTTTGCGGATGATAAGCGGTACTGAAACTCAGTTGGGTTCCCAACCCTTCAAATAAAGTCCTCCAAAAAGTCGATGTAAACTTAACATCACGATCAGATATTATGGTTTTGGGCAAACCATGGAGTCTAAAGATGTTTTGCATAAAAATATTTGCGACTTGAGCTGCCCTGTATGTAGATTGTACGGGGATGAAGTGGGCTGACTTGCTGAGTTTGTCCACTACGACCATGATAGAATCATTACCCTTCTTCGACTTGGGTAATCCAATGATAAAGTCCATGGTGATAACTTCCCATTTCCATTCTGCTATAGGTAGAGGTTGCAACAGCCCTGCAGGGTGCTGGTGTTCTACCTTGACCTGTTGGCATTCTATACATCGAGCTAGATAGTCGATTACTTCCTTCTTCATTCCAGGCCAGTAACACTCTTTCCGAAGAGCAGTAATGAACTTTTGGTACCCTGGGTGTCCTGCATAAGGACTCTTATGATACTCGTCTAAAATCCTTTTCTTAACTTCCGCTTGATTGGGTATGTATATTCTTTTCTTATAATACAAGATACCCGGAGTTTTTAACTCATAACCTTGCTGTCTTAGGTGACTGGTCACTTCCTGCACTTGCCGCTTCTTCTGCTGGTATTCCAGATCTTGTTCAACCACTTGTTTGATTTCTTCATGAAAAGTGGACCACCCCTTGCTTGTAGCAATTTCATACAAACAGTGCATTTTCCGGCTTAAAGCATCAGCCACTCGATTTTCCTTCCCCTTCAGGTGTTTAATTTTGAAATCGAATCCACTCAGGAAATTAACCCACCGGGCTTGTCTTGCGTTTAAGGTGGGCTGACTAAAGTAGCTGGTTAGGCTATGATGATCCGTCAACAGCAAGAATTTCCTTCCCAGAAGGTAGTGACGCCACATCTTTAGCGCATGCACAACAGCCGTTAATTCTAAGTCATATGCCGAATATTTTTGTTCATGTTCTTTCAACTTCCTGGATTCATATGCGACCACTTTTCCTTCCTGCATTAATACGCCTCCTACTCCCTCTTTACTTGCATCCATACAGACCGTATAATCCTTTTCCGGGTCTGCGATGCTCAATACCGGGGCAGTCGTAAGAAAATGTTTAAGCTGATCAAAACTTTGCTGGCATTCTGCAGTCCACTTAAAATTTCTTCCTTTCTTTTGTAAGGAGGTGATGGGGTATGTGACCCGGGAAAATCCTTCCACAAATCGGTGATAGTATCCTACCAACCCCATGAAGGATCTTATGTCTGCCACATCCTTCGGTATTGGTCATTCCATTATAGTTCTGATCTTTTCGGGATCCACCGCAATGCCTTCCTTGGTTATGATGTGTCCCAAATACTGGATCTGTTCCTTGTAAAAATCACATTTGCTATACTTTGCGTACAACTGATGTTCCCGAAGTGTTTGCAGCACCAATCTCAGATGTTCTTCATGTTCCTGAATGTTCCGGGAATATATTAGTATATCATCAATGAAGATTAACACAAACTTATCCAAATATATATGAAAGACGCTATTCATGGGACACATAAATGTTGCCGGTGCATTAGTCAATCCGAATGGTAACACCACGAAATCATAGTGCCCATAAGGGGTGCAGAAAGCAGTTTTAGCTACATCCTCTTCCTTAATTCTGATTTGGTGGTATCCGGATCTTAAATAAATCTTTGAGAACACCGTGGCTCCCTTCACTTGATCGAATAATTCATCGATCCGGGGCAGCGGATACTTATTCTTGACTGTTAATTTGTTCAATTGTCGATAATCAATGCACATACAGAACTTTCCGTCCTTTTTTCTGACAAACAGTACAGGAGCTCCCCATGGAGATACACTCGGACGAATGTACTTTTTGTCCAATAATTCTTGTAATTGCATCTTCAGTTCCGTTAGTTCGGGTACACTCATTCAGTATGGTGCTCGGGATACCGGGGCTGCACCGGGTACCAGTTCTATAGTGAAATCCAAATTTCTTTTTGGCGGTAATCCTGGTATTTCCTCAGGAAATACATCTGCGAACTCACGAACTACCAGTATGTTTCCCAAAGCACTCTCATTATTCTCAGAACTAGCGAATCCCACTTGAACCGCATATATTTGACACTTTTTCCTAATACACTTCGCCAGCTGTGAAGCAGTGATTGGTTGCACTTGTATAGGCTTAAGGATGCCTTGAATTTCTTGTTGATTCCCCAGTTCATCTTGATAAGATATTATTCTTGTTTTGCAGTTTATGACAGACCACCGCTTTTCCAACCAATCAATTCCGATTAGCACGTCATATGATCCTAGAGGAAGTACGTTCAACTTGGTGGTCACGATTTGACCAGCAATTTTTAATGGGCAACTGCTGACCTTGGCCAACACTCGTCTTTTTGCCCCTGTGGCAAGTTGGAATAACCATGGTTGTTTAAATTTAGTAAGCTGCAGTTTACAATTTTCCACAATCTTGGGGCTAACATAACTCAATGTAGCACCTGGGTCAACCAAAACAGAAACAGTTTTATCAGAAATCTTAGCTTCAAATTCTATCATCGTTGGTTGGTAATCAACTTGCCGGTCCTCCAGATCGGCGTTTATTCTTGGCATCGACCGAGCCACATCTCCTACAGTTGAGGCTTCATAAACCTGAGACACTTGATCGCTGCTCTTCCGATGAGGACAATTTTTAATATAGTGTGGTCCTCCACACCCCCAACATTGAACTAGCAGCCTGGTTGTCCCCTCGTTATCGACTTTACCCAACGATTCACTATTTCTGGATTCATTAGGTGGATTAAGTCAGAGCTGATTCCTGGATTGGTTTCTGCTGTTAGAACCCTTTACAGATCCCCTACTAAAATTGCTCCGAACTCCCTTGTTTCCCATAACTGTTCTGCTATTCCTTTTATCCATCCATTGCTTTCCCGCACCTTCTCCTTTTTGCTTATTCTACTGGAAGCATATTCGAGCTTTTCGTATTGCCTCATCCATGGATTTCGGATTATCAAATTCAATCCTCTCCCGCATTGTGTAACATCCCTCCCTTAATAATCAATAATAAGAACTAATAAAAATAATACAAAAAATAATAAGTAATTAATAAAATAATGAATAATAATAAATAAATCATAATAAAAATAAATAAATAAAAATAACCATATTAAAGCTCTAATAAAAAAAAGGAGGAAATTATCTTTAGGTTACTTAAATCGAACACGGAAGAGTCTATGCACGACACTTTAAATACACTTGTTAACTTAAATTTGACATCTGTAAAATTCACGCATTATCGGCACGGCACGTCCAGAGCTTAATGTGACCTTCTCCATTTATAGTGACAGAGACAAAGTTGTCTACGCAGAAGAATTTGAGAGGCAACAGAATTACTGTTTTTCCTTACTGTTTTCAGTTCATGCATCATATCATGGAACACATTCACTAAGAGCTACAGACAAAAATAAATAAACCACATTTAGAGACAGATAGCAAAATTTAAACATAAATGACAGTACATCCAACAAATGAATACAATCTGCTATTCATTTTCAGTTAACCAAGGTGTCGACGCTTGCAGGAGGGTTCTTCAACCTGTGGAGCATCTCGCCAATTTAGGCATCTGTCAATGAAAGAAAGCCAAAACGAAGTAGCATACCTATAACACAAAAAAAAATCCCGTATGGAAAATACAGGGATTAATGAAGGCGGCACAGAATTGCCCACACTTAAAAAGCTCATCCGTATTCTGCAGGAAAAGATTGTCCGCGCCAATCATGACAATGCGATCATTCTTGACTATGGTTCACGCATACGGCGCCAGGTGCAAGCAGTTGTAAAGATTCGCTTAGAGTCTAAAGAAAGCGCTTTCAAAAAAAATACCGATAAATTATTTAAATTCCTTGAACTTTCTACCCCAGGTAGTTAGTACCTCGAGTAAGCCCTTACACAGAACCAAAGAAAAGATGCAACAACACAATTAACTGAATATAACTTAATGTAAACTGATTTTTCCTAAATAAATGACAGCCTAAATTCCAAAGGTACAAATAAATCTAATGAAAAATTACAGGGCATACTTCGCTTTACAGAAATGAAAATAGTCTTTTTAAGACAACACTGATACAATAACTGTCCCCTGCCCAGATGCTTAAGGGGTCCATATTAAAAGAAGAAGAAGAAGAAAGAATTGGTAAACCACACAGGTTTTGGTAGTGCCTGATCGATACTCCTGAGACAAGTCACTTCAGTGATTCTCGGAGAGAACCTATTTAGAAATTTGTCAAAACTTGAGACTCAAACGTGGTTTACTTGCGTTAAACTCTCGAACATGCACAAAGAGGAGGTACAATTTCAAATACAATTTTAAATTTGCCAAAAAGATAAGTGCGACGTTTACTATTGCCACAGAGAGATAATTCTGAAAGTGAAAGAGGGAAATTGTTCAAAACAAGTCAGGTTAAAATTTCCAACAAGTATAATTCCGGATGCCCATAGGCCCTAACGATTAAACTAGCTCCGATACCATATGTAAAAACAAAAGTAAAACTAAAATTAATGTCAAAAGGAAAACAATTCTTTCAACGAAATCATACCTGCACTTTCCGGCTGCGAAGTGACCACAAGATTTGGGGACGACTCTCCTCCCAGCCGTAGGCTCAATTGTGCAGGATTCTGCTACAACTGACCACCCCCGAGCCCTCAATCAACGACTATTGCCAATATTCCTAAATCTTAGTATTATCCCAAGAGAATGAAGATAGAACCTCAGAATGATCGACCCCTTCCATCCTCCTCATCATTCATTAAATAGAACAAAACATTGGAAGGGAAATCACATGCACACCCTCCATGTGTCTGCATGCTACATGCTCACCCTCCATGTGTCTGCATGCTACTTTTTCTTTATTTTCCCTTTTTTTTTTGATAATTTCCTCCTTTTTTTTATTAGAGCTTTAATATGGTTTTTTATTATTTATTTTATTATGATTTATTTATTATTATTCATTATTTTTATTATTACTTATTATTTTTGTATTATTTTTATTAGTTCTTATTATTGATTATTAAGGGAGGGATGTTACATACTCTCCCACTTTAAGGAACTTCGTCCCGAAGTTAAGTTTTTTTTTTTTGTATTATTTTTATATTTCTTCATGTTGCCAACACCCTCTGCTGAACTAGTATAACCAGCAGGCATCGAAAGTCCCCAACACCCCAGGAAATCTCAAGGAATCTTTGTCCTTTTTCCCACTTTCGGCACCAGGCTAGGCCTGACCCGGTCTGTATCCTAGTCCAAGGCTGGCCCCCCAAGGCTCGCGCCTGACTCAGACCTCATCTGCCCCAAGGCAGGCATCCGGTCCGGTACTCAATGACCACGGGCATCTCGCAGGTTGGCCACCCCCGAGCCCTCAATCAACGACTACTGCCAGTATTCCTAAGTCTTAGTATTCTCCCAAGAGAATGAAGATATAACCTCAGAATGATCGACCCCTTCCATCCTCCTCATCATTCATTAAATAGAACAAAACATTGGAAGGGAATTCACATGCACACCCTCCATGTGTCTGCATGCTACATGGCCACCCTCCATGTGTCTGCATGCTACTTTTTCTTTATTTTCCCTTTTTTTTTTGATAATTTCCTCCTTTTTTTTATTAGAGCTTTAATATGGTTATTTTTATTTATTTATTTTTATTATGAATTTTATTATTATTCATTATTTTTTTATTATTACTTATTATTTTTGTATTATTTTTATTAGTTCTTATTATTGATTATTAAGGGAGGGATGTTACATACTCTCCCACTTTAAGGAACTTCGTCCCGAAGTTAAGTTTTTTTTTTTCCACAAGATTTGGGGACGACTCTCCTCCCAACTGTAGGCTCAATTGTGCAGGATTCTGCTACAACTGGCCACCCTCGAGCCCTCAATCAACGACTACTGCCAGTATTCCTAAGTCTTAGTATTCTACCAAGAGAATGAAGATAGAACCTCCGAATGATCGACCCCTTCCATCCTCCTCATCATTCATTAAATAGAACAAAACATTGGAAGGGAAATCACATGCACACCCTCCATGTGTCTGCATGCTACATGCCCACCCTCCATGTGTCTGCATGCTACTTTTTATTTATTTTCCTTTGATTTTTTGATAATTTCCCCTTTTTTTATTAGAGCTTTAATATGGTTATTTTTATTTATTTATTT